>CM032391.1:460067-692082 GCA_019049475.1 Eueides isabella | reverse complement strand
ACGAAGTTTATTAAACAAAACCATAAGTACGCTACGCAGGTATCTTTTAACCACCGACGCAAAAGAAATGTCAAAGTTAAGCTGTCTGTCTATGACACTGTAGCTCCGAAACAAACGAAACGATTTGAGTATGGTCTCTCCTACTTAAACTATATTTTATGAAATTCGAATTAGCATTTTAAGGGCGACAAGTACTTTGCCAAGATGAGGTAGCGTTGTTTTGGGTCAGGGAATTCATTCAGTAATTATTTTTATATAATTAGATAAATGTGATCAGGTTTAAAACCTTAGCCTTTATGGGGTTCAGCGCAAAGCTGTCTTTTTTAATCATTTTTTTATTCCTGCGCTGTCGTACGTAAGCAATTAATGTTTATTCTCTCCATAAAATTCTAGTAGTAAATTAGCCTATTTAACTACTAGTTTATACATTCGTTTGCTATTTTCATATTTTGTCCTCATGCTATTATAATATTTATTAATTTAAAAAAAATCTTCATAATAATTAATACGGCGGTGGGAATAGAGACCGTAGTGAAAATCGTTCAGTAGTACATTTTCAGTTAATTAAGAAAAAAATTACTTTTTAAATGAGGTGTTAATAAGTTTAATTAATATTTAGGCTGTTTTCATTTAGTTCTGGGTTAAAAAAAAATGTTAAATAGCGACATCTGTTATAGTTTCAATACATTACTTGGTATTTGGATATAAACGTGTGATAAGTATTTCTCATTGTCTTAATAGATGGCAGCACTTAGTTACTCTGAAATATAGTACTAAATAATAAATAATTGTAATAAATATTTTCCCATCATAGTCAACTTCACGCTGTATCCTGCTGAAGGCAGGGTAGACAGAGGGAACTTGGGATCCTAGTGTTAAGACATTCCGTTACACTTCTGTTCCCCACTTACCGCCGAGTTTGAGGCATTGCGTGTTAAGTGGCGGAGCGCCGCGTTTTGCCTTGTACCAAAGCCAAGAAATGAAAACATTAATATTTCAATTGAAAGTATTAAATATTTCATTTCCTCGAGTGGTAATCGAACACACAACCTGTCGCTTATAGTCGAACGCTTGTGCCGCTGCGCCGCGACAGGCCATCCATCATAATTTTATAAAATTATATTTTTAGTCAAGCAAAAGTTTTTACACAAACACAATAAACCTAAAGTATTATCTCACTTTAAGCCGTATTCCGAAAATAGGCAGAATAGCCAGAGGGAACATGGAAAATGTTGTCCGCAACTCAACACTGCACGACTTTGCCTTCTCACCACAGCGAGTGATAAAAATATTAAATATTACATTTCATTGAGTGGGAATCGTACTTACAATCTGTCCCGTGAACAGGCCTCATTTTTTCATAAAATACATTAAAAAAAACTTAGCTTTTATAATTAATTCTTAATAATTTCAGACATCGTCGCACACATGGTGATAAAATAAAGAATATGAGTGTCCATCTTGCGAGTTCAAAACTGAACAGGCCAGCCACATGAAACGACACCTGCTGTGCCATAAAGGAGTCAAGCCGTACGCGTGCCCCCATTGCCCTTTTACTTGCGGCAGTTTGGTAAGTTATAAACGTTATATGCAATTATCTTTTGGTTGATTCTTATTTACATTTTTTTTTATCTAAAGGTTAATTATAATATGTAATGTAATAATTACGTGTATAAAAGCGTTATTAATATTTTTATTGTTTATTTTTTTATATAACTAATATGGCAGTTATTATCAGTTGTCACGGTTAAATATTTAAATACATTTAAATTGAATATCTAACGTTTTTATTTCTTTGCTCTGGTAACAAGGTAATAGCGCGGCGTTGAGTCCCGCCACTCAACACGCAATGCCTCAAATTATATGAAAAGTGGGGAACAGAAGTGGGATGAAGGGTCTTAGCACTTGGTCCTAAGTTCCCTCTTTCTTGAACCCCCTTAAAGGAACCCATAACCTGTTGAATTTACAGTCACTCGGTTGTGCCTCTGCGACACGATATAAAACATTAAATACGGCTATCACATAAAAACATTAAATACTGTTAACAAAATATTTTAGCTAATTTAATTTTTTTATACTTAGTGATTTTGTTTCTTTTAAATGCTTGCTGATATTTGTTTTAGCTGCTGCTATCAAAATATTTTGACTGTTTCTTTTTTACCTCGGGCTAGCTTTTAAACATATTTTTTTTTCTGTTATTGAGAAAAAGAGGAAAAACGTAAAGTCGAGCTCAAAACATTAGAAATTGATAAGTGTGAATATTAAAAAAAATGCATAAAAAATGTACTTTTGTAGCCAAATTATACTTTATATATTAGTACAAAATATTTAATGTTACGTGTTTAATTATAATAGTAAGATAGCTTACTTTATTATTATTTTTATTGCCAGATCAGAACTAGATAGATGTAATTTACCAACTGACTTTAATTTACAATTTTTTTATTTTTTTTTTATTTTATCTACTCACTACACTACATTCAGCCTATCGAAATAAATTTAAATTTATAATGTCAATTAATATTTACTACTGAACAGTAATTAAGATATTTTATATCTAAGTTATAAAGTATTTTGTTATAAAGAATATTTGTTTTTATAGACCTGTCGTGGCGCAGCGGCACAAGCGTGTGACTGTAACCGACAGGTTGTGGGTTCGATCTCCTCTCGAGGAAATGAAATATTTGATATTTTCAATTTAAATATTTAATGTTTTATTACTTCGGTCTGGTACAAGGTAAAAAGCGGCATTGAATTCCGCCAATCAACACGCAATGCCTCCAATTCGACGGGAAGTGAGGAACAGTAGATTTCCAAGTTCCCTCTGCCTACCCTGCCATTTGCGGGATGCAGCGTGAAGCTGAATGAGTAGACACAGTGAGTAGGTATAGGGAATTTTAAGCAAATAAATTTACTAATTTATTTTTAGGAAAATCTTCGCAAGCACGTTCTACGTAGCGGCCGCCATCAGGGTCTCTTTCTCTACACATGCAGTAACTGCCCCTTCCAAACTAATCTGGCGACCCAGCTCCGCTCTCATTACACAAGCACTCATAAAGATAAGTACGACGCAAAATCCGCTTTGGAAGCTGTCAAACGACACTTAATGAAGGATAACGATAGTGTTTAAATTAATTCTTTGTTTTAATTCATATAAGATAATGAAATAAATATTTTTGATTTTAGTTTATTGCTTCTTTATGTCAAAATAAATAATATGTGGACGTAAATATATTTTTTTTCCTTTTTTTAATTAAGACAACTTTTGTCGTTCCTTAGAATATAAATATTATTTACTTATATAACAAATTACTTCAACGGAACTTGCCTAAAAAGTACATAAATGAGTAAAGCGCTATCTGTGCCACAAATTAGAAATTAAGCTGACATCGACAGAGGGCACTAGCTATGAAAATTATCAACCAGGAAAATAATAAATAAATTATAATAAGAAAAATGTGTTCTTAAAAATTAAATACCATGGAATACTTGATTATTACGAAAAACGTGTCAATAATATTTAATTTAAATAGTGGATATTGAATAATATATTTTATATATATGGCAACATAACGTTGAATGTCATTTTAAAATCCGCTATCTCAATTCACAACGGAACGAGGGAAAAAATTATAAACCGATAGGACTTGCGCCGTGCGCTCGTATTTATCAATACAATCAAATATTCGAGGAGCTTCGATCGTAACGCGACAATAAAATTACAGGACTCTTTTATGGTGTTGCTTCTAAATCTAAATTATATAACCAGTGTTACAAAAATAAATATTGTGTAAATAAATATTTTTGCTGTGCAAAAAATATTGTAATTGGATGATGTATGTGTGTTTCTTGTAAGTTCTTCGATATATCTAAGATGTCACTAAAAGTAAGTACAATATCTTGTTTTAATTATTAATATTTGACGTGTTGGTAGATTTATGAGACTGCATTGCAGTGATTTTTATTACCGCTAGTAATTTAAAATACGTCTGTCAATTTAGCACGTGCATTTATTATTTCGTCTTAAATTGTGTACATTAAATACTTACAATTTGATAAATTTTATCACTATTCTGTTATGTTTTTATAAGGATGCTAGGCGTAATAACATTTCGCACTTAATGTATTTTGGTTAATGAATAATGTAAACACGATCCGTTTCATAGCTATAATTATTTTAAATTGCATAACTTTGTTTACTTCAAGCAATGAAAAAAGTCACCTTGGAATAGTATTGTATTAGTTTGGACATTTAAATATTTACAGTTTTAAAAACGCCTTGTTAATAATATTAATTAAATTTTTACATTAAATCTATAATATTTTTTATTTTAATTAAATGGAGTTAATATATTTTTGAAAGTAAGTACTTACCAAATATATATATTTTTTATTCATTTAATATAATATTTGATTATGATTTGTTATTTGAATGTAAATGGGTCATTATTAATGTAGAGACATAAACAAACTCCTCTTTTAAACCATCAAAAAGTAAAACAGTTTCCAAGATGAGTATGTTTGAGTCTTCTTACTAACATTTTCATAATTGGAAATAATATATTATTTCTTTTTTTTCTGTTTCTTCTATGTTCTTTTTATTTAGAACAAAATTTACTTACATTCTTATTTAAAATGTGTTTTTATATACACTAAATGTAAATAATTGTAAAAGAAACAGTACAAAATATATTTTTCAAAATAAATATCTATACCTTAATCAATATTATATATTCCATATTAAAATAATTACATTAACATTGTTAGGTACATTAAAGCAACAAACAAACTGAGACAAACATTTCTTCATGTATCCATATTATGATGAGATAAAGTTTATAAAACTTTAAAAGTGTAACTTATAATTGAATAATCTAAAACCATAAAAAAATAAACAATTTTTCTTAACAATCCCATTTAAAAAAAAAATAAACTTACAAGAAGTAATCATTTTATGAAATGTATAATTAGAAGTTAAATATTTTTAATGCTAGCCCAATGCTGCTCATCATTTGAACCTGGTGTTAGGACACTCTGCTCCCATTGAAATACTTCCATTTAAATATTATTGAAATACTTCCATTTAAATATTAATATTTTTTATATATACTCTCTCTCTCTCCCTCTCCTCGAGTGGAGATCGAACCCACAACCTATCGTTTACAGTCATACGCTTGTGCCGCTGTGCCACGAAAATCCATTATATCCATAATTAGAATTTCTATTGTTATATAAATTTCTCCATAAAAAATTATATAATGCAAATTACCTTTTAGTTTTTTTATTAAACAATATGAGATGCAAAGGACGATCCATATTTAGTACTCAGACCTGTTTCCAATCGCGTCTAAGTCAGTGAACTGCAAAATCACTTAAAGGTTAAACCAACTGCATAATTAGTAAAGGCAACAGCACTCCTTTTATATGTAAACGTGATGTTGAGTGCCTTTACTTAACACGTAATCTTAACACTAACTTCTTTCTGTCTATTCCAAAGAGGTTAAAATAATAATTTTAACACCATTTACACAAACTTTTATATCGTTATCGCAGGTTAATATAGAAATGATTGAGGCCTGTCGTGGCGCGCATGTACATTCACTTCAAAAGTAACGTTTGAGGCGTTGAGTTCCGCCACCAAACACGCAATTTCTAAAGAATTTGGCGTAAAACGGTGAACGGAAATGTCATTATAGGAATGAAGTGTCTTAAGACATCCCAGGTTTCCTCAGCCTATCTAGTTATGAGCGGGATATAACGTAAAGCTAGCTAATAGTAAAGTTAAATATTTAATGTTTTCATTCCTTTGCTTTGGCTACTTGGCAAAACGCGGCGTTGAGTTCCACCACTCAACACGCACTGCCTCAAATTTGGCGGAAAGTAGGAAACGAAAGTGGCACGGAGTGTTTTAACACTAGGTTTCCAAGTTCCCTCTGCCTATCCAGCCGTGGATACATCGTGAAGTTGAGTAAAAAAGTAACAGTCAATCATGTTTGGTTTGAATATGATAAAGATTTAAAATCCCACCTAACGATTATAAAGGGTGGCTGCCATTTATAGCGGCAGGCCGACTTGTTCTCAACCAGTTTGTGTATCAGTCAGTGAACCGTGCATCTGCAAACTTCACATTGTGTAGGTATACGCTAGTTGCATACCCAGTATTCGTTTGGGTCGACTTCGGCAATGGATCCATCCATCCATCTTATTTGATGTTATACGTTTTAAACTATCTTTGTACGTATAAATTTATAATTAATTAAAAAAATTTGGAAGACAAAAAATGTATTTGTAAGAATTAACAAAATGTATATTTGCTTCTTGTGTTTGGAACCATTTGATATTATAATATATATTTACCATGTTACTTAAGTCATTTTTTTTTTATGGTAGAGACGGCAAACGAGCGTACGGGTCACCTGATGGTAAGTCATCACCGTCGCCCACGGCCCCTTGTAACTCCAGAGGAGCTACAGGATTGTTGCCGTCCTTGTAGGTGGAAGGGCACCGGGGCCCAGCATTACCTAATGCGAAACGCAGTGGCCAAAGCCACTACTTAACGCCGGTCTTAAATGCCGGGGGTGGTAACAATCCGGTCGAGTCTGCCCATGCGTGTTGCCATTGCTGGCAACGTGACTCTACCACACGCACTTTAGTCGCCTCTTACGACACCATCAGTACCAGGGTGATCCTATTCTAAGCCGGGATCACACGGCAAATTATTTATTATCGATTGACCTAATGATTACAATTGTCCAATTCTGGACAGCTTTCCTAATACGCCTCCAATTCGGACGATATGTATGTATATATCTAGAGATATTATTTCGGGGGTTGGATGGTTGTTGTGGATGTGAGATTTAACGCACCTGTAGCTCCTGTGGTGTTAAACGACGTGGGCGGCGGTAGTCACTTACTAATAGGCGACTCGTACAACCAACTCAGCAAATCAAAATCGCTTCTTTATCAATTCTTATTTAATACTGCAGGCAGGTCGCTAACCTAAACGCGGCTTCGTCCGCTCGAATAAATTATTTATTTACTAACCTATTACATACTTTCTTGATATTTTGTTAAAAGTGATGATCTCTTTCATCAGCACTTTAAACAGAATATCAATGTATAGAAATTTAAAATTTCCGTTAAATAGATAGAAAATTGTAGCAATTTTTCCGAAGTAAATATTTTAAATTGTCATAACTCTTTATTTTTTAAGCGATATAAATAAAACTAAACGTTAAATGTTAAGGGAAAGTTCTCCAAAATATATCGTTTCTTTGATTGATGAACGAACAAACGCGCAGAACAACAAACAAAGATTATAAGTATATATTATTCGCAAAATGCACTACAGAGTTAAATACAGCTTACAAATCAATGTTTTAACCGTTATAGGTCACCTATAAATATTCCACCCACGCTAATTTATATGCAAAGTTGCGTACGTCCCAGCCTCCGCGTCTAGACAGTTACAGTTATCTCTTATATATATAGATTGTATTCTTATAAAGTATCTTATATAACTATTATGAAGTATCTTCTATAACTATAACAGTTGATACTAAATTTAAATTTAAAAAGCGTATAAAAATTTTGAACGAAGCAGGATTTGAACCCGCGCCTCTGGAATACCGTTCCAGCGCTCTTTTTAAATTTAAATTTAGTATTTTCTGTCCTAAGTGTGGAATAACACTTTAAAACATAGTAAAAATATTAAAATAAACAATATTCTCTCTTGCCAAACGATAATTCTTACGAGTTGTCTTTGGGTAGCGGAAATTTATAAAAATCTCCCTACAGAGATGCTAACAACATAAATAAGTTGTAACAAGCATATAAGAATTTCGACGGAGCTCGGTGAGAACGAATGGCTTAGTTGGTCAGAGCGCTGGAACGGTATTCCAGAGGCGCGGGTTCAAATCCTGCTTCGTTCAAAATTTTTATACGCTTTTTAAATTTAAATTTAGTATTTTCTGTCCTAAGTGTGGAATAACACTTTAAAACATAGTATAACTATAACAGTTGATTTCTCTTAACCACTGCAGTAAAAAGATAGTTTATAGGTTTGACATGTCTGTTCGTCTGTTTGTGGCACCGTACGAGTAGCTCCTGAATGAGTTAATCTATTTGATTGCGGTTCTTTTTTATTCGAAAGCCATGTTCATCGTAATTGATCTTAGCTATCGTCCTTTGCATCTTATATCGTCCCTTGCATCTTATATTTTATTAGTAATTCAAATTCAAATTATCTATATAATATAATCAAAGAAGAAGAATTTAGCAAGCACTTTTGAACATAAAATTACCACTGACTCGGAATGCAGTTCTGCTGAGAAGAGCTTAGAGTTGCAATCACTTTGACAAAAGGAGTAAGTCGATTTCTGTCTTGTGGTCTGTTTTTAATGGCATTTTGTTTGCTTGTTTGCTTGCTTATTTAGGTCAAATTTTAATAATTATTTGAAATAACACTCTTATATAAGAAAACTTGAGAATTAAGGTTGTGTAGTGCAAGTGCAATGGATAGCTTCTAATCATAAATGCCATAGTTCTAGATTCGGTCCGAACTTGTTGGAATGATCAGTGCTTTGGTAGACCAAGCGACCAATACCGATTGAAATTTTCACAGTACGTGGGTTTAATTTTTTATTCATTTTCTGAATTAATATTTTTCATTTCAGCAAGTATTGAAACGTTTTTGAAATTCAATACATTCTTTCAAATTGAAATTCAAATATTTAGTTTTTTGAACGTCAAACAATTTACCACCAGTTCACTAAAGTTGCTGCCTCAGACTTGCCTACCTTTCAATAGATCTGTTGTACAAAGACCATAATTTTATATCTTGAAAGTTTGTAATGTACGTTTTTGCACCTTAACCATAAGCATTTTACTACTTAAAGTTCAATAGCGTGAAATATACGGTCTACTTCAAAGTGCTTTACGACAGGGAAAGACCCCTGGATCAATAGGAAACGGCGTTTCTTTATAAAAGGATGTTTTTAAAAGCTTTTGAGGCTGTGTTAGCGCAGCGGCACTGTAAACGCGATGTTGTGGGTTCGATTCTCACTCGGGGGAATTAATTATTTTTATTCTTTTTTTTTAATTAGGAAAAAACAGAGTGTCTTAACAATAAGTAACAGAGTTTCCTCTGCCTAACCTGCCATGTGCGGGATACAGCGTGAAGCTGAGTGAAAGAGAAAAAATATAACAGATCTTGTTTAATTAAAAGATATATTTAAAAAAAAATAGTTAAAAATTAGAACCATCGTAATAAAAGATGGCACTGAAGAATTGACGCTTCTTGGGGCCGAAAATTTGTGATAAACTTTCAGATTTTGAGCGCAATAGTAATGAGATCTAGAGTATAGGTATTTGTACCGTATAGGTATTTGAACGTCCTCGAGCGTTATTTCTTCACAATAATTTACCAACAATGAGACGGTAGAAAGTTGATTATTTCTTTAATTTTTAACTTGTTCAAGGAAAATAATAGGTAAAAATTGCCAAAGAATTTACTTGTTTACATACTAAGTTACGTCAAAGTTGAACTAAAACTGAGACACGTTATTACAAAGGCCAGCACAAGGTCACGGGTACGTTACAACTTGGCATACAAGATACAAGGTACGATCACTATTATATGGGAATTGCGTAATCGGTGTGATTTATGTGAAGAGATGTGATGTGATCTTATTTAATTCATATATTTATATACAGTATAAACTCTTAATACGAAACTCAAGGGACTGAGTATTTGTGGTCGTTATAGAGAGTTATCGTTATGTTGAGTGAACAATCAATATGTGGGTTTTAACGCAAACCAACCCAAGTTGTGCTCACTTCTACTTTATACGGAGTTTATCGTTATAAAGGATGACGTTATGAAGAGTTTGCATTGTACGTAGCGTTAAAGGATATCCAAAAGCTTAGACAATATATACATTTACACTTTTACAAGCGTGTTACTGTTTCGCCCTAGGTTGTGGGTTCGTTCTCTACATGAAGAAATGATATATTTAGTTGTTTTTATTACACACAAAATGGGAAACCTCTCTCATAATAGGTTCCGAGACTCCCTCTACCGCTAAAATAAACATATTGACTAGCCTTTCTAGATAGATGGACAGACTATGTTTAGAGCTCAAACAGCTAACATCTACCAAACCCAAAAGTAGGAAATACATAAAAAGAAAAAATATAGCGAGATTTTTCAAAGAACTAATGTTCCTATGATTTGTGCCTTCAATTGAACTCTTCAACGTAATAATATTAGCATAGACAGAAATATATGTAATAAAATAACTGGTAACGAATATAAAAAAACATATTTTAATATTTGCTACCAGTTATATTTATACCAAATTAGAAGATTTACGCCAATCTAATGATTTTTACATACATAAGTAGCGTCTTTTTATGTTTTTCTCAGTGAAAGTATCCTATATAAATAGCTACATTATTACATATAGGTAAATATCAAAAGAACACTGTACTGTACGTATTCGTTATTATACAATTTGTGGCTAACCGTAACCGTAACCGTTGCTTGCGTATCTTAACACTGTTCCCATGTTCCCTCTGTCTACTCTGCTTTATGCAGAATATAGCGTTAAGCTAAAAAATTGAACAAAAACTACATACAAAATAAGCACTCATAGAGCACAGTTCCGAAATAACTCATATTTTGCTAACGTTCTATTTGAACAGATGGTCTATTAGTTACGGCGTACAAGATTTAAACAAGAATAAATATGAATATATATTGTATCCACTAATTTATTGAAACATTGCGTGTTGAATGGAAGTTAAATTAAAATTATATTCGTACTTTTTACTTAAAAATATTTGTTTATTGATTAGTTTGGAATAACACTTTGAAATAGTTCTATATATATTTCTTTTTTTCTTATTATATTTTCTTGGGAACCTAGTGTTAGGTTCCCAAGTTCCCTCTGCCTGCTCTGCCACGTGCGGGATACAGCGTGAAGCTGAGAGAGAAATTGTATTATATTTTCTTTCCTAAGTGTGAAATAACACTTAAAAATAGTAAAAAAAGTGTTATATAAATTGACCTCAATTTATTTAAGACGACCGATATAAACAAAAAAAATGACTACACGGAAGTAGTACAGTTACAGTTACAGTTTGCAGAATTAAAAATTGCATCACACCGAATTCAAACCTGTACCATCCTTCGTATTTGGAGGCCTGTTGTGGCGCAGCGGCACAAGCGTGTGACTGTAACCGACAGATTCTGGGTTCGATCCCCAGTCGAAGAAATGACATATTTAATATTTCCAATTTAAATATTTAATATTTCATTTCTTCGCCCTGGTAATAAGGCAAAGCGCGGCGTTAAGTTCCGCCACTCAATACGCAATGCCTCAAATTCGGCGGAAATTGGGGAACGGAAGTAAAACGGAGTGTCTTAACACTAGGTTTCTACCTTACAAAAAGGTCTACAACATCTGTACCTCAATGTGAAATATGCACGTGAACATCGCAAAGTGCAAAGGTATGAGATCTCTAACATTAAGAGTTGTTGACCTATTTGGCTGTGTTCACCTTTACAGCTGCCAAGAGGTAGGTCATGCAGTAAAAGTGGAAGTGAAATCTTAGTGAAATCTTTTTATTTTAATTGTGTATGTGCTTGGCCATATTGGCTTTTCCAGCACTCACCTTACTCACCGGGTTTTGTAGATCCTATTTTCTTTCTCTTATCAGGAAGCAGAAGATATGGCTAAATTTTTGAACCAATTAAGTAAAATAATATAGCAATAGAATTAAATGAAATAATTTTTAATACTAAGCTTAAATTTAAAAAGCGTATAAAAATTTTGAACGAAGCAGGATTGGAACCCGCGCCTCTGGAAAACATATGTATGTACACACACGTACACACTGACACGGCATAGGTACATTATATGCATATGATAGTATGCAGTAAAGTAAGGAACCGGCTCTTGCGTAACGGAGCGTTGGAAGTTTATTATAGCAAATTAGACACAGTCAAGTAATTATCTCGCCTACAATTGTAACATCTTCGTCTTTACGATTTAATTTTAGGTATATGTATGTTTGTATGTATTTTATTATAAGTTAACTAGTTTTTATTTTGCGGCTTCGCCCGCTTGTTTCAGTGAAAATAGTTTAAAAATTACCGTAATAACTCTGAACACCAATATACAGTAGGATAAGTAAACGATTAAGGTGATGGACGATTATAAAAGGATAAGAATATTGCTAATTTTTTTCTTAACAGCTTTTTGAGATTTCTAACATGCTGTTATCAACGACACTTGAAAGAAATGTGTCAAAGTATCGTATAAAAAATATTGCAATCTTATTTCGATCTATGTTTTGTCCAACTCCTATCAGACCATGGACATGGACATATAACAACAAAAAAGGTTGCAATGTTTTTTACATGTTAAGAACACTAAAATCACTCTGCCTGTCAAGATATATGTGAATTAAAGTGTAAAGCTTAAGAAATATTTGTAAGGTAGCAGCCTGTTCGCGGCTTCGCCTGCTTATTCTGCACAATTATTTATTTACTACTTTAACAATTTTGTCGAACAACACTTTATACTGACAAATAAATCGTATTTTGGACTGATTAAAATTAAACAAACACAGAATCTTGTAGGAAGGAAAACTGTCGGTTTTCGGTGTCGGTTAAGCCGTTTTAGAAATTAGCGCAAACGAACGCTCATATTTAAAAAATAATTAATTAAATATTACAAAAATAATTATTTTCGGTACTATTACATTAATATATGATCGTAATTATATTTTTTCTCGTTGGTCCCAAATTTGTTATATGTGTAGATATTATCGGCCAAAGTCATGATTGAAATTACGCTCGAACAAGCACGGCCTATCGAATAAAATAACAAGATACAAGTAAGTGAAATCCGTAGTACAAGTAGGCGATGAAGAGAAACTCTGTCCCTTTATAAATAATTTAAAACTTTAATTAAAGTCTTCGAGTTATTGTTAATTTGGAAAACCTAAAAACCTACGCTACAAGGAAGCTTCACGCTGTGTGCACATAGTAGGATAGGCAGAGGGAACTTGGGAACCTAGTGTTAAGACACTTCGTTCCGTTCTCCGCCTTACGCCGTACTTGAGAGAGCAAAGAAATGAAAATATTAAATTTCCTCAAGAAGGTATCGAACACGCCACCTATCCAACGGAAGACCTTAAACTCTACAACTTAAGTAAATGTATTTAGCTTTTAATATGTTTTAAAATAATAGTTATAATATGTCCAAAGTATATAAGTAGAGATCTTAGTAAAAGATCATACATTTTTTTAAACTCCTACGCAAAATCTCCCCAGGTGGTAAAAGTTTGACCTGTCTGTGTGTTTGTCCATGGCACCGTAACTCCTGAATAAACCGATTCCAATGCGGTTTATATGAAATCTTTCGCCATCGATCACCTTCATCTTCACAATGGTTTTTTAGCTATATTATATACGTAATGGTTGTTAATTATTTTCTCGTTCTGGTAATAAGACAAAGTGCTGCGTTGAGTTCCGTCATTCATTATAAAACATCTTGAAAATACGCCGGAAATAAAAGAATTGAGTGTTTTAACACTATGTTCATTCGAGTGTTGACAAAAAACTAAAAGCATTTTGTCGTTTTTTTTGTTTACAGTGTAAACAAAGAGGTAGTGATTTTTTGGGTCAGAAGAAACTTACATTAAATAAAACACTCTGATCTCCACTTTCGTCATTTTTCAAGACATTGCGTGTTGCGTAGACAAAATTAAGCTAACTTTTTTTTTCTGTTTCACGCTGTATCCCGCTCATAGCAGGGTAGGCAGAGGGAACCTTGGGAACCTAGTATCAAGGCACTCCGACCCGTTTCCCACTTTCCGCTGGAATAACTGATTCCCTCAAATTGGATTGAACCCACAACCTCTGCCGTTTACATTGTAAAAATGTTATATAATAGACTAAACATTTTATATAACAGATACTTATTAAATTATAGCCTTAGTAATAAACAATGGATGTCATAACAATAACAGACTAATGTGAGTTGCGAAGTCATGGGAATGCGTCGTTATCGTACGTAATAAATACAATATAAGGCGGACAAGGTCGTTTCCTTCCTTCAATAGTTACCTACTGAGTGAAAAATATTACTTTTTGTGTACTTTTTTTCAGTCATTTGCTTGTGTTTGTTTAGTTGTTGTGCGTGGCGCAGTGGTGAAGCGTGTTCGAGGTTTGATTCCCGATTTGAAGGAATAATTTGTTTTATTTTTGATTATAAAAAATAATTCTGTTTATAAGATAAAATGCTGCGTTAGGTTCCGCCACTAATTAAGAAACGGTTTGAAAGTTCTCTGTAAATGAACGAACTAAGTGTCTTAACACTAAGCTCATTTTGGCCTACCTTGCTACATGTGGGAGGTATACCGTGCCAAAACGAAAAAAATAAATTGTATGAAGTGGTCTGTAGTGGCGCAGCGACACACACTTGTCACTGTAAACGCTAGATTGTGGGTTCGATTCCCACTTCCATTTTTCCCACTTTTCATTTCCCGAGGAATTGATGTTTTTTTTTTCATGTCCTCTCTCTTTCTTTCTCGGCGAAATGTGAGAAATGGAAAGGTCTTCGTAATAAGGACGGAGTGTCTTAATACAAGGTTCCCAAGTTTCCTGCCAAGTAATAATAAATAAATACTAAAAACTGACTATATATTAAAAGTCCGCATCGATGTCGTCATCTTTCTCGCAACTGGAACAATATGACTTTGCCAACACAGCACTTGTCCTTTTAAAGAGTGAAAACCGTTTTACTCATGGCTAATGAATTTGACACATATGTGTTTGTAGCTATGTATGTATGTCGCGACACCAATTTCCCATTCTTTACACTTCTATGGTAGATAGATGGTATTTAGGAATTTTCTTTTTATTACTTAGAAGTATATACATATATGAGCTATAAAGCAAAATGGGTACAATGGCTGTAGGTTCGATTCCTTCTTCAGAGAAGTTATTTTCATTTTCTTCAGAAATTGATTGGAAAGTGTTAAATAAACATATTTTTTACAGCTATAAAGAGTCTCCAGGTCTTATTAGGAACAGAGTGCCACTATGTAACTTAGCTTACCAAGTTTTCTCTACCGTGTCTAGGGTACAGCGTAAAATTGACAAAAGATACAAAACAAACTTTTGTTTTTATAAGTCAGGCGGTTCTCTTTGCCTACATAACTTAATAAAATGCATAAATATATAATTTAAACGATCCTAAGTTTATGAACAAGTAGGAGTATTTTACGACGGCATGTCTTTTTGGACGTATTGATTTTCAAATGTTTTAACTGAGTGTAAATAATCATTTTCGACACGAAATAACGTTGATTAGCTATAATAATGATCCGCCCACAACCTCCCGTCACACAAGTTTTATTAGAGGACGTGTTTGACTATTTCCGCCTTAAGCTCTTTTATGTGCGTCACCAAAACAAATACGTTGTGTCTCAGTGGTATAGAGTCTGTGTTTAATAACGTTGATTGTGGGTACAATTCTTAGTAGGAGGCATTATTTTCATTACCAAGAGCCTAAGATGAAATTGGGCGGAAAGTTGAGAAGGGTAACATTAGGTTCCCTCTACATCTGGTTCCCTGCTATATGCAGAATAGAATATTTTTTTTTACATTTTTAAATGTTATTTCACAATTATGACGAAAGAAAATAATCAATATTGTAGTTTCTAATTTCCCCAATTTCATTGGAGTTTTTTTTTTTTTTCAGCTTCAC
This sequence comes from Eueides isabella, assembly GCA_019049475.1. Classification (NCBI taxonomy): domain Eukaryota; kingdom Metazoa; phylum Arthropoda; class Insecta; order Lepidoptera; family Nymphalidae; genus Eueides; species Eueides isabella. Next base: position 676,300 of record CM032391.1, on the reverse strand, counting down.
GCTGTATCCCGCACTAGGCAGGGTAGGCAGAGGGAACGGAAGTGAAACCTAGTGTTATGACACTCCGTTCCACTTCCGTTCCCCACTTTCCGCCGAATTTGAGGCATTGCGTGTTGAGTGGCGGAATTCAACGCCGCGCTTTGCCGTATTACCATATCTCTTCGGAGATCTTTACAATTAATAATAATTTACATAATACTAAATTAAAAATATTTGAATTGTCTAAGATTCTTTCTACGGTGAAGTTATCGCTTGTGCCGATAATATTAATATGACTTACCAGTGATTTTAATATTTTATTCAATAAAATCTGCGGAAAATGGTATTGGAAGTGTCTTAATTGTAACACAGACACACAAGGTTTTCTCTGCCTACCCCTCTAGTTTCAGGATAAAGTCTGAATCTAGAAGAAAAAAGGCATAGAACTTCTTTTTCATTCAATGTCAAACTCAGCCTGCCATGACTATAGTGCGGCATAAATAAATGATAATATGAGCTACTTGCCAACCATCTGAGACATTTATTATAAAGTAGTATAGTATACAGTATAGAAGTCAAGGCCTCTTTCTTATAATGTAATATTTAATTAACACTAGAATATATATATTATATATGTATATGACTTTGCGCTATTTCCCGCACCCGGGCGCACAGAGAGAACTTGGGAACCTAGTTTTAACATACTTCCGTCCCCTACTTTCTGCGAGTTGAATGGCAGAATTCGTCGCCGCCTTTTGCCTTGTTATCAAAGCAAAGAAAAGAAAATATTAAATATTTAATTTTCTCGAGTGGGGATCGAACCCACAACCGGTGGCGGTTACTGTCACTGGCTTGTGCCCCTGAGCCGCGACAGGCCTTTTGTGGTGTTAAGAGATGGGCTAGGCTATACTCAAAGACGTTAATCATTTCAAGTTTAATTCCCGCATTTAGAATATATTCACTCATGATATTTCACGAGGCCTGTCGTGGCGCAGCGGCACAAGCGTGTGACTATAACCGACAGGTTCTGGATTCGATCCCCAGTCGAGGAAATTAAATATTTAATATTTTCAATTTAAATATTTAATGTTTCATTTCTTCGCTCTGGTAATAAGGCAAAGCGTGGCGTTGAGTTCCGCCACTCAACAAACAATGCCTCAAATCCGGCGGAACAGAAGTAGAACGGAATGTCTTAACACTAGGTTCCCGGGTTCCCTCCGCCTACCCTGCCTCGTGCGGGATACAGCGAAAAGCTGAGTAGAGTTGAGTATGATATGTCACATGTAACTTAATAAAACCATATGCAAAAGCTATATAATATATTTATAAGATAAGTATATATTAGATGTTTTAGTAAACAAAAATGTCATAGAAATGAAGACATGTCTAATACTTAAATGACAGCTAAAGTAAAAGTGTACAAAAACCGAGGTTAAACGCCGTGAACGACTTCCTAAACAAATAAATAAGCTTATCAGATGAATGTCTAACTTGTATTCGAGTCAAGGTCGTTTCTTTATGCTTTATTTTTTGCTGTATTGCGAATGACTTACGCTTTTTGTATTATGCGGATATTTTAAGTAACTAGTTGATCTGCGCGGCTTCGCCTGCGTGCGCTACACGTAAATTAATTAATAGTATTTAAGTGTATTTATTAAAATTATAAAAATAATTATTTTATTATGGTTATCTATTACACTGTTAAGCATATGTATGTATATATATATATATATATATATATATATATATATATATATATATATATATATATATATATATATATATATATATATATATATATATATATATATATATATATATATATATATATATATATATATATATATATATAATATATATATATATATATATATATATATATATATATATATATATATATATATATATATATATATATATATATATATATATATATATATATATATATATATATATATATATATATATATATATATATATATATATATATATATATATATATATATATATATATATATATATATATATATATATATATATATATATATATATATATATATATCTATATATATATATATATATATATCTCTATATATATATATATATATATATATCTCTATATATATATATATATATATATATATATATATATATGGGCTTTTCTCTAGAAACTGGTCCACTTTCATGCAAAATCTGTCTCATGCAGTTTCTTGCTTTATTATTGTAATAACTTAATTATTGTAATAATCGTCTACCTGGTCAACAATAAAAAATAATTTAACCGAACATATTTCTATTATTTTAGGATTTATTAAGCTTTTTCTGAAAAAATGACACAGGGGACTGTTACCTACACCAGGGGACTGTCTTTTGAAATAAAAATACCAGTTTAATACAAAATTAGTCTTTTACTTAGTATAAAATTAAAACAAACCTTATGTATCAGGTTATTAAATATTTGACAAACATAAAACCAACAGTATTATATATGAGATCTTTGTTTTCAACAGTCTTATTAATATTTTTAATCTTGCTACAAATCTAACTTGAGTATCATTTAATATCACATTAATTGAAAGAAGTAAGTAACTAAGACTTAAGAGTCTTTCTATAACTACTATTCTGTAATCAGTCTTATTATCAATCATCTATTATGAAAATATATATATTTTTTTCAATTTGATTCAAATGTTATTTTTTTTCAAACACATTTACACTTGCATCAAATTTGTAGAAAATTCGGTTCCCTTTCATAAGCAAATTAGGATTAGGCAGTTTCTCTATGACTTGGTCCATTGCAACATCCGCCACATCCATTTGATCAATCCTAAATGTTTGACCTTTTTTATCACACAGTTTTAGAAAGGTGACACGCAGTTCATCTTCTTCTTCATCAATGATATCAATAACGCTCACATATCTGTATTCCATATTTTTGGCAGGCAATTTGACAAGGATGTAATCACCAGTGTTGAAAGCATTTCCTGTAGTAACACAACTAGGTCCAGCGTCATTCTTTGTTTCCGAATCAGTGAACACATCTTCCACATGAAGTTTTTGCTTATCTTCATACAATATTTTTCCTATTCTAAAATGTAGACAAGAATCATTTTGACAAAAGCAGCTGAGATGTTTCATCACAATTTCAGTGGAATTTAGTTTAATACCCGAAGAATTATAGAATTTTCCCGTTACTTGGTGCACTTTGAGGGTGCCAATAAAATTCTTTATCTTGGATCGTTCTTGTTCGATTTTAGCACTCATTTCTCGAATCGTGTTATCTTGTATAGTGCTTAAATGAATGGCAGGACATGACACTCTGTTTAATGGCATCCACAAACTGCTCCAGATTTTCGACATCACCTCCAGCAGCAACCACGGCATCAGCAGTTCTCTTGCATGTAGCTCCTACACCGTCTGGTGCGCCTTTGCCATGGCCACTCTCCGTATACTCCAGGTGAACTTTTGCACTTGTGGAAATCGCTCTGGAATTTTACTAGCCATAATGTAAAACATCGTTTTATTTCTGTATTGAGTTACAGGACCATCGCTCAAAAAATGCAGAGTTTTGATGTTGGGTGGCAAATCATCAAAAATTGGCATCAGATGAGCCCAAATCGCAGCGGGAGAATGAGAAACATTCGTAGAAATTGTGCAGTAACTTTTATTTTACCTTTTAGGTATACTACAACCGTGTGTAGACAAATCTGTGTACGTGACCCGCCGAAATGGAAAGCCTGAATTTCTTGAGCGTATTTTATTGCATAGTTTTCTGAGAAATCTACATGAATTAGTACATCTTCTTCTGTCAGTGATTTTTTAAGTTGCTTTATTGAATTGAACTGGTGTAATATATTTCTTTCATGGCGGAATAATGTGTCCAGATCTTCATGCAATTCTGAAATAAGGTGGCGAGGATTCACATCAAGAGACTTCTTTTTGTATTTGGTTACTCGGCGAGTGTTTGTGGATTTTGGATCAATGAATTCAGATTTTTCAGCTATCCATTTTTTATAAATGATTGACCTCCTGTCGTCGAATTCTTTGTAAGAAGGAGTCTTATTAATACAATTCTGACATTCTCTGGACATACACTGCTCATTGTATCGGTCACAACACAGTTCCTGAAGCAGTTTTTGATAGCTATTATAATTTAATATTTTGCCATTATGTAGAGCTGTTAATTTCAGGTCTATGTTTTCATGTGTAATGCACAAACAAGTATCACGGTCATCTACTTTGGGCTTCACTATCCAAAACGGTCTGAGTCTGCAAAAGGTTTGATAACTAAGTTTGAATTGACTCTTCTGTTTTTGGAGTTTGCTGTATAGGCCGATTAACGAATCAAGCATGTATCTCTTTTGTTTTCGGGTCCCCTTTCTAGTGATAAACTCTTTCTTTCCTGCTCCTAATCTACTGTTAGAATCATCTTCGAAGAAATTTACAACTGCTCTTACAACTTCATCAGATACTTTCTTTTTTCCTGCCAGTCTTCCGGTAACTCTTGACTTTTTTATTCTTCTGAGGGTTATTACATTGTTTTCTATTAGCCATAGTTTATATTTATAAACTATCGGTCCTGAAACTACTTTTGCTAGCATTCTCTTTTCTTTTACACTTTTCAAATTAGACAAATTTTCTTGTAATTGCTCTTTTAATACTTGACCAAAAAGTGCCTTTTTGACCACTTCTTTTCTGGTTTCTGGGGTATCTGCCATTTTCTGTAATTTAGTGTTAGGAGTATCTTTAGGTTCCGGTTTTGTTCTCTTCGTCAATCTTGTTAAGCGTTTCTTATATTTCATTAGTTTTTTCTTTAGTTTATTAATTGCATCTTCTTTTTTTTATTTATCCGGTATCTCAGTGCTTTGTATCTGTTCTTCTTTTTTCGAATCTTGTCAACAACATCACCTTGAGGTGTTGACATTCGCAATGAATTTAATCCATCAGTCTCTGGAGTATTTTCTCTCATTAATGCTGTGGTAATGTTTTTCAATCCTCTTTTCTTATTACGGTAGTTGATGCAATGCTCTCTCCACTTCTTTTTTGCTTCCCGGTGTTCACGAGGAGTCATATTGTCAACAAGCTTCCTAGTGCCCTTTTCTTTTTTCTTAAGATATTTAACACGTTCCTTCTCTTTAAGGGCTTCCCGTTGCTGCGGATCGCTTTTCATACGCTCATATCTCTTTTGCTCAGTTTCTCTTTTTCTTTGCAAAATCTCTTCTCTAGAAAGCTTTTTCTTCCTGGGCGCCATACTGTACTCCTAAAACACATGAAAAATACCTACAATAATGAAAAACATAATGGAAGACAGTCCCCTGGAAAAAGAAACAGACCCTGTCGTGTGGTGAGGCAGGGGACTGTCGCCAGGGGACTGTTTTTTATTATTTCATTCAGAGACAGAATAAAATGTAGTTGAGTCACGTTATTTTACTTTACTCAGGAATCATATATCTTTTAAAATAATACAAACTTTATAAGGTATCATTAAATTAAATAAAAATAAATAGTAAAATATCCTTACCAGAGGACTGTCGGTTGTGAGGTTATGGCGCGTACTTCGCACATGGATGCGTGTACGGCACTAAATAAAATGGCGCCCGAAACCTAATGGCGGCATCTGTGTATACTTCAGATCGGTTGTGTTTCGTTACACTCAAGTATGACGTATTTTAACCTTCTGGAAAACGTGGCGCGTAATTTAAAATATGCACAGGGGACTGTTTATGATATACGGAGACACATTTTAATTTTATTTTTTGACGATTTAAGTGATGTTTGTAAAAAAATAAACACCACTCATAAACGTTTGTTTAATATTGTTTGAATAATTAAATAAATTATTTGATTTCTATAGGTATTCTCATAATTACTTTGCCTTTTAGTGACTATTTTGTTCTGGAGACACCCCAGGGGACTGTTTTTTTAGTGCTTTAGGATTATTTTTTATTTAATAAAATTTGTGTTAACAAGTGATTTATTACCAGCAAAGATAAATCAGGGCATTATCTTGAAGAGTTACTATGACTTATTACATAATCTATACCTAGTATGAAATATTGACCGGAGACAGCGAGTGGACCAGTTTCTGGAGAAACACCCATATATATCTCTATATATATATATATATATTTCTCTATATATATATATATATATATATATATATATATATATATATATATATATATATATATATATATATATATATATATATATATATATATATATATATATATATATATATATATATATATATATATATATATATAATATATATATATATATATATATATATATATATATATATATATATATATATATATATATATATATATATATATATATATATATATATATATATATAATATATATATATATATATATATATATATATATATATATATATATATATATATATATATATATATATATATATATATATAGGAGGCTCATAAAAATTAGATCTACTGTTCTGGAGATAAGCTCGTTCAAACAGAAAGAGAGACAGACAATAATTTATTAATTGTTTGTGCTCTCATCACATGCAAACTATGGTTTCTCATTATGTAATGCGTACCTATGTAGACATGTGAGAGAGGAAAATAATACTTTCCTTTGAAGTCTGAAGAACCACTGCGCCGAGATGGCTTCATATTTTGAAGTAATTTCTTAAATTTGACTAGTCCATTGGTTTATTCTTTAACAAATTATATTCACGCTTCATGCTGTATCGCTTCATATTGTTTGCAACCGAAACCGAAACTATTACTTGGTTTGGTTGCGAACCGATTTCGTCGCTTATTGGTTTTTTATTGTAATATATAATATGTCCGTAAGTACACAACTAAGTTAATAAATGAACAGGAGTAATATTTTGTAAATGTACTAATATAAAACGTACGTAAATGTACTAAATACTCCCTTGAATGTGGGCTTTATGATCAGAAGAATTATTTTACTAGCGTTAGTAACTGGATATAAACATATTTTTTTAGCCTCCCCGGGAACCTGATAACCTAGTGTTATGACACTCCGTCTCTATTAAGATACTTCCGTTTACCACTTTCCATCCAATTCTCGGGGTATTGAAATGTTCGGTGAATTTTAAAACGATAAGCCGTTCGATTAGCGTGCACAAACTGTTAGACATACCCGTGAACAAACTAATTTTAATTAAGAACATTATTTTGTCTGTTACATTGATAATGTAACAAATTAAGAATTATAACAAAAACAAGGTTTTTTTATTCTTATTTCTTTATATCTTTATTATTTTCAATAACAACTTTAATTATTTTGTTAAAAATATGTAAGTAGTTTTATATAATGATTGAATTATTATTTTTTAAGTCCGTTAGACCATTCTAAAAGCCTCACCAATACGAAATAACAATGAAAAGGACGAACAAAAGAAATCAACAGACTCGACAAAATATAAATTATTAAAAAATCTCAAAGGTATAGCTAACTTGGAGTTATTTTGAACACGGATTCAAAGAGATAGACGATTTTATTTTTAGGTGATTAATATATATATAGGGCAATGAGTAAAAAGTGAAGAGAGTGATGTGTCATTTTTCTCTTCTTAATTATTACGTATAAGAAATTTAGTTCATATTATTCCTCATTGAAGAAATGAATGATTTTATTCCCCATTAAAGAAAGGAATGATTAAGATTTACTAACTCTGCAGAAATAATAAGATCTTTGATTTTGCAATTATTACATAATTTAAATGATATTTTTTTTTATGCAAATTAAAAACGTACAATTTTTACAAACGTGAAGAATCCAGTTAACTTTGTTTCATTTAATTATAAGAATTCATTTTGATATAAGAATTTCGACGTAGCTTGATGTTTTATCTTAAGAAGTATAGCTTAGTGGTTACAGCGCTTGGACGGATTCTAAGAGACGCGAATACAAACCCTTAAATTTTTATACGTTTTCTGAAAATGTTCAATAATCAATCAACACAATTGCCTCTAAATCACCAACTTTTCATACAATAAAACGTTTAATCTCACGGAAAATTAAAAGCGGACATCACAAAAGGTCATAATGGGACGTTTTTGTTAATCGCACAAATTCAATCTACTACATAATGTCAGTCGGTAATTATGGTGGACTGCTCGAACAGTGCATTATGCAACAGTGCGGTGCAATGAAAAACCAAGGGCCTACGTACATTGAACCCAGTGCCTTTGTTGCTGGCGTGCGGTTGTGAAATAACGTCTTTGGTACCTGTTTAGTCGGATTTTGGTGTGAAAAATTATGATTTTGTATTCTTAGGCAAATTGTAGTTGTTTTGGTCAAAAATATTCTGGTTGCTATATAACAACATTTAAATTGTTTAGATATGTCCTATACGTACTTTAACTTTAATTGCTTTATGTTAATCTTTACGCTGTATTCCGCACATAGCGTGGGAAGGCGGAGAAAACTTGGGAACCTAGTGTCAAGACACTCCGTTTCACATCCGTTCCCCACTTTCCGCCGAATTTGAAGCTTTGCGGTTGAGTGGCGGAACTCAACGCCGCGCTTTGCCTTGTTACCAGAGCGAAGAAATGAAAACATTAAATATTTAATTTGAAAATATTATATTTTTCATATTACAATCAAAACCCTAATAATAATAGTCCCACCTCCTACAACTTTCAAATGAATCATCTGACCTCTAAGACATTTGATTGATTCATACAATACGTTTTTATCATTTACATTTTTATTGTCTCTGCATATATGTAGCCGAAAAAGGGAATTTAGTGTTTAAACACTAAATACTATACACATTGCACTCAATTTTTTAAAAATATTGTGTATTGAGTGGGGGAACTCAACGCCGCGTTATGCTTAGTTAAACATTAAATAATTTCTTTGAGTTTTATGACGATATTAAATTAGTGGACAGCCAAAATACTTTATTGGTTTTTTACGATCCACCACCACCACTTCCCATTTAATTTATAAAGATGGCGTCTTAAATATTGGAATTCAATACTGTACAGACGTATGTATGGATGTATATATAAATATTCCTACGATCGAACCCACATTCTTCGTCTTCAAAAGAAAACATAACACAACTCCTCCATAGAGCTTATTTAATAATTTGTCTAAGAATATTTAAATGTATAGTAAAATGAATCACCTCACTTTCACAGCATTTTATTAAAACAATAGTTCAGTTGAATACGCGACGGTATCACGTAACGGTCATTTAAGTAATCGCGGTTAGGAAAGGTCAGGTTATGTAATGGCGATTAATTATAGATATGCCATGTTCTCATTTTGATCTTTATTAGATAAGTTAGGATATATATATATATATATATATATATATATATATATATATATATATATATATATATATATATATATATATATACATGTATTATTTCATCATCGGAGAGCTCTGACCACTAAACCATACGGTCTCATCTAGTTACGTGGAAATTCTCGCTTGGACAGTTTCCACGAGGCACAGGTTTAAATCCCGCTACGCTAAAATCTTTATACGTTTTCTATTAAAGATTATATTTTATAAGTTTTACGTAATGATTCAATATAGAGCAACTTTAAGTCTAAATCCTTTCAAATGTGCAATGTACGTGTCCTTGGTAGACTACTTATTTGGAATCGTGTACACTTTTACTAGTCAGTACCTACATACATATATTATTTGTTACAAAATAACTTATTTTAATTTATAATATGGATGTATTTGTTGCAAAATCTATGTAAAAAGGTAGGAACAAAATGATAAACATTTTTACAGAGTTAACAAAATTTTGGTGCAGGAGCAGAAATGACTTTGTTCTAAGAAAAGAAATATTAAATATTTTCATTTCGTAGCTCTATCACAGAACACGATGTTCAGTCCCGTTACTCTACACTCAATGCCTTATTCAGCAGAAAATAGGCAACAAAAGTATAATAATGGAAACAGAATGTTTCAACACTAGGTTCCCAGGAGACGTGCGGGATATATTGCGAAGTTAAAAACCGGCGAAGCTTTCGACTATACATAGTTCAAACTAATACATTTTCGATTAAACTAGCGATAGCGGTCCGAACGCAGCTTCGTCTGATTAGATTATACGTACCTAAATAAAAGAAAATTTTACATAAGTTATAGTCTGTGTGTTATCCGTAGGCTATATCATTAAAAAGTTTCATCCTAATTCTAAACTTAAATTTAAAAAGCGTATAAAAATTTTGAACGAAGCAGGATTTGAACCCGCGCCTCTGGAATACCGTTCCAGCGCTCTGACCAACTAAGCCATTCGTTCTCACCGAGCTCCGTCGAAATTCTTATACGCTTATTTTTACTATGTTTTAAAGTGTTATTCCACACTTAGGACAGAAAATACTAAACTTAAATTTAAAAAGCGTATAAAAATTTTGCATAAAAAATCCTGCTTCGTTAAAAAATTTATACGCTTTTTAAATTTAAGTTTAGTATCTTATACGCTTGTTACAACTTATTTATGTTGTTAGCATTCATCCTAATTCGTTCAGTATTTTTTGTGTGAAAGCTGAACAAACGTCCTCACAAATACACATTTATAATATTAGTAAGATTGAGGCCTTTGTGGCACAATGGTAAATTTAGCTGTCACTGTGCTTTCAAACACGATGTCATCTATTTAAAGCGACGAAGGAAAAAATAATAATTTTATAAAAATATTTACTAAAATTTCTAAGCAAGTAATGACTCGCTGGGGAACATTGTCATAACATTAAGTTCTCTCTATTTTCCTGCCATATTATATGTATATGTGTATTATTAGAGGTATTTGTTATTTAATTATTTAATTTTTTCCCGACCACCGTTCTGTAGACAGAATGTTGCGTTGGATTCCATTATTCCACCAAATATCTCAGTAAATGCAGGAAGTGGAACACGTCTAAACACTGAGTTCCCCCTGCCCTCCTTGTAATCAGTATTTTTAGGGTTTAATTGGTATAACCGGAAGTGCTATCATTAAAACACCGGTGTCCGTCCATCAGTCAGTCACCAGGCTGTATCTTATGAACATGTACTAAGAAATAAAAAGAATATATAAGAGCCTCGTGCTCCGTGACGTCATATTTTTTTGTTTTTTTTTTTATTGATTAATGGTAAGGAACCATTCGTCCAAATCAAAGTCCGACTCGCACTTGTCCGATATTTTTTTTTTATTAAAAATACAATTTACAGTGGCTTTACATTATAAACATATTTGCACGCAAGAGAAAGTAAATTTTTGACACCGATATCGCTCCTTTCGGGTCATACGAATACCGCACGGGCACATCTCGCGTGCTTATCAGATTGTTGGTATAGAAGTATTTAGGTTAATCGCTGTGTGCTTACATATAAAGACAATACTTGTAGTATAAAAGATGAGAGAGTGATATAAGTTACTTATTTTATTATTTAAGATTTGTAATTTCAAGGGATCGAAGGGACCTAGTATTAAGACATTGCGTCCCATCGAGACTGCCGTCTTGTTTCGAATTAAGGACGCCTCGCTTTGCCTCGTTACTAAGGTAATCACTCTCTTTCACTCTCAGCTGCACGCTGTATCACGCACATGGCAGGGTAGGCAGGGCGAACTTGGGAACCTAATAATAATAATAATTCTTTATTGTACACCCAGAGTAAAAAAAAAACATCACCGAAATACAAGAGAAAAAAAAAACTGTACAAAAGGCGGCCTTATTGCTTAATAGCAATTTCTGCCAGGCAACCTTTAGGCAAAGGAAATAGCAAATTAAGATCGGGATAGGGTGCCAAATGTATAGATTATAAAATAAATAAAAACCGTTATATACATACCATATGATACACTCGTAACATTATACTGTATCCAAATAATATATACATACAAATATTCATACATATACAAATACATACATACTTACATATATACATACATACATACATACATACATACATACATATACATACATACATACATACATACATACCTACATATATAGATACACATTCAGACATAAAATACAGACATACAAATATACATCTAGAACTACATAAATAAAATGATAGAGAAAGTATGGAAAGCGAAAAAATAAAATAAAACGAGAAAGAACAAAAAAAACACAAATTAATTACAATAATAATAAGACTTAAATTGACAAGAAGTATATCTTTAAACGACGTTTAAAAGTTAGAAAAGGCTTAGCATTTCTAATTTCTAAGGGTAAGGAATTCCACAACCGACAGGCCGTTATCGTAAATGATACTGTAAAAGGAAGTATTATGGGAAGGAATTTTTAGAGTTAGGTTGTGCTTAGAGCGAAGAGATCGGGAATGTGATTCGTCCAGAAACTGGAATCGTTCTTTAAGGTAAGGAGGGGAGATTGGACTGAACAGAATACGATACAGAAGATGAAGTATGTGAGTATTCCTGCGAAGGCGGATCGGGAGCCACTTGAGTTTTTTTACGGAAGTCTGAAATGTGATCAAATTTGCGCAAACCAAAAATGAATCGGATACATAAGTTTTGAAGACGCACAAGTTCATTAAATTGCTCCTCCCTTAAGTCAAGATAACAAGAGTCAGCATAATCAAGAATCGGTAAAAGGAGAGGATTTGCTAGCGAAATCTTAGTTAGAATAGGAAGAAAATTACGCAAACGTTTGAGAGACCCTAAAGATGCAAGGGCCTTCCTACTTACCTCACTTACCTGAGAATTCCAAGACATGTCACGATCTAGAGTAATCCCAAGGTCCTTTATTGAATTGCTGTATGGAATGATGTCGTTATTAAGGAATACTGAGGGTAAAGTCGATGCATCAATTTTTGCTATAATTTTAGTGCTACCAATTAAAATCAGTTGGGTTTTGTTTAAGTTAAGATACAGACCAAATGATTTACACCAAGAAGATATACTTACTAAGCTTTTGTTCATATTCTAGACTGCGGTAGGCAGGTCTGCAATTTTAGCTTGATTGTAAATTTGCATATCTTCAGCATATAAATGGTAGAGAGAAGATAAGGAACCAGAAATAGTATTTATAAACACAGAACATAATAACGGAGACAACACGCCACCCTGCGGCACACCAGCAACAACAGGACAACAGTCCGAATATGAATCTTGTATTCGTAAGCGTTGCCGGCGCCCGGACAGGTATTCACGAAACCAGTCAATCGCATCAGGAGATATGTTAAGTGACCTTAACCAGCCAGCATGACATCAAAGTCAACAGAGCCAAAGGCATTGCTAAAATCCAGCAACGCTAAAATTGTAACTTGTTGTGAATCCATGCTCCTGCGAATATCGTCAGTAATTTTAACTAATGCTGTAGTCGTGCTATGACCAGGACGGAAACCAGATTGCAAAGGATTCATAAGGTTATGGTGGTAAAGGAACCGAGTGAGTTGATTTTGTACTAAGCGCTCAAGGACTTTGGACAAGAAAGGGAGGATAGAAATAGGACGATAATCAGAGTAATCAACTGGGTTTCGTTTTTTAGGTAGCGGAATTGTTTGAGCGTCTTTCCATGCTGAAGGAAATTGCTTAGATGTTATAGAATGATTAAATAAACATGTAATCACAGGTAAAATAATGTCTAGGATAGGGATGATCATTTTAAGACTAATGCCGTCAGCGCCTATGGCATCAGAGCTGATGGCTAAAATGGTCTTCTTAACATCACTTTCTGCAAATAGACTTAAGAGGAACCTAGTATTAAGACGCCCCGTTTCACTTCCGTTCTCCACTTTTCGCCGAATTTGAGGTATTGCGTTTTAAGTGGCGGAACTCACCGCCTCGTTTTTGCCTTTTGTCAGAGCGAAGAGTTTAAAACTTTAAATATTTAAATTGAAAATACTAAATATTTCATTTCTTTGAGTGGGGATCGAAGCGAACCCGCACCCTGTCGGTTACAGTCACACGCTTGTGCTGCTGCGCCACGACAGGCCTCGTTACTATGGCGGAAATGGCGAAGAAATGTAAATATTAAATGTTTCATTTTCTCGAGTCGGATCGAACCCACAACCTGTCACGTGCGCTTGTGCCACTGCGCCACAGATCCCACTGTAATATAATGATTATATTATACACTAGCTTCTACTAGTGGCTTCAATTGCTTTGGAACAATAAAAAAAATGAAGTTAGCCTAATCTTGAGCCTTAACTGACGGAACCTAACGCCGCGATCCATTTAAATACTTTTCGTACATAAAAAATAAAAGTATAAAGAATATTGCTCAAGTAGATCAAATTATTAATAAAAATGTCAACATTATTAGTCGTATAGAAAACTAAAGGACGTAATAAATAACATTTGTATATTGCCTGTCACTTAAATATCTTTTATGGAAAAACCGCTCGCTGAAATCGAATCCACAATCTCCGGCATAGAAGCCGTTACCGATGCCAACTTCCTTCTGCACTGTTATCTGATACGTGCTATATTATTATAATGTTTGTATTGGTATAAAGAGATACGCGGAAGACTGATGGTGGCTCATGTACTTGTTTATGGTTAGTTTTGAGGCCAGTCGTGGCACAGGGGCAGAAGCGACTGTTATCGCGATAAGTTTTGGGTTCGATTCTTACTCAATGAATAAATGAAATATTTAATAATTTAATTATATCGGTCTGTTAACGAGGAAAACGCGACGCTGAGCCCCGCTACTGATCACACAACTCCTTAACAATTTGGTAAAAAGTGGAGAAGATAATGATACTTCCGCATTATGATAATGAGGTGTCAACATTAGGTTCCCAAGTTCCCTATGCCTACCCTGCCATGCTATTCGCAGTGTGAAACCACAGCTTCAACTTTTTTTTTGCCATATTGTACCCTACAATATAGCAAAGGCAGGTCAATTTTAGTTCAATACTAACTACTTTTCTTGCAATGTACGAATGATTTGTTAAAGTATTGCGGATTTGGTTGAGTGACAATAATTAATAATACAAAATTTCATATTTAAATGAATTTGCAAATAATCAATAACCGCATGTTTAACGCTGTTTATTGTGTTTGATAGCTGTAAAGAATAACACTTCCTGCCCCTAAATCACATTAAGTCACGATAGCCGGTGCGAGTGCCGAGAAATGTGTACATGTATCGAATACCTTTCTTTGTACATACATATATGTACATCATATATAGGTTCACAGAATGTGCTTATCAAACAACAAAAAAAAATCGATCAAGCGCAAATCGGAGTCGTCCATTGAAGGTTCCGTACCAATTTCATAAGTATGATGTACATTTACTTGTAACCTTTCATACAAAATGTGACAAAAACTATGCATAAGCTGTTTTGAGACGACTTATTAACTTTGTTTTTTTTGTATTTACTATAGATCTGAATTTTTTATCTTAATTTTAGCCTATTACCTTAAAGAAATTAAAAAAAAATGTATCGTACAGAAAGATTTAGAAACAGGCGTACAATAAAATGATTGTACAAAAAATCCAGTTTTGTAGGTCCGGAACCCTAATAAAGATTTAAACTGGTTAATTGGGTGTTCGTATTAATTTATACATTATTTATTAACTATGAAAAACAAAACGAACTGGTAATTATTATTGAATTTATGTTTCAACTTTCTTGTATTGAAACCGATATAGAATGAAAAGAAATAAAATAAAATGAATACACCAAAGGAAATGAATACACCAAAGGTCTAGTTGTAATTTTGTATATTTCGATAATTATAAATGGTTATTTTATTTCTCTTTTAGCTTTACGATGTGAGATACACTGATATAGAAGAATAATTTTGATTTTATAAATGATAACACGCCTTGGGAATAAAAGGCTCGCTCCAGGCTGTTTCAAGTGTATCATTGTCACTTAATTATATAATGTAAAGATGAAGATTAAAAAAAAAAGAATGGACATGTCCCGCTAAGTTTCTTTCGCCGGTTCTTCTCAGGTCTGAGGCAGTAGCTTTAGTGAACTGGTGGTAAATTGTTTGACGTTCAAAAAACGAAGTTGTAACTTCTTATATTGAATAAAAATATTTGAATTTGAAATAAGCAGAGGGTTCCCCTGGAACTGTTAAAATATTCCGTTTTTCACTTTCCGTCGAATTCTGGAAGCATTATGTGATTAGTGGCGAAACTCAACGCCGCGGTTTGTTTCTAAAAAAAGCGACAGATCTCATAGGTATATATATATATATATATATATATATATATATATATATATATATATATATATATATATATATATATATATATATATATATATATTTAAATATACATATATATATATATATATATATATATATATATATATATATATATATACATATATATATATATATATATATATATATATATATATATATATATATATATATATATACATATATAATATCTAGTTATTAGATAAAGAAGCGGGCGAGCCGCGAGCCTGTCTCTAATAGGGAAATAAAGATATTGGTTTTTTAGGTTGTTGCAAAAATCACTTTGCTTTAGTTCGAGTAATGTTGTAAATGTTTTGTAATTGTTAAGAAACTATATAACAATGTTAAAGATGGTAAAGATATGCTCTGATAATTCTAAACACGATTGAACGTTATATTTACTAAGTATTTAAGAAAAACTTACATGAATTAGTCAGTCATTTAGCATTTTATTTTTTATTTATATTGCTTTTTTAGAAATTCATTTATTTTAATAATTTTCATACATATTTTAATTCTCGTTTTGTTTTTTTCATACTATTAAGAAAAAACAAGGAATGCAGATTGCAGTATTAGATGTGGAAAATAACCGGCTCTTAATATTTTCGTAGGCGCTAATAATTTGTAATAATAATAATGTTATGTAAACTTTCTATTTAAAAAAAGACATGCCCCACTGACTTCCTTGCGCGCTAGTTCTTGTCAGGTCTAAGGCAGTAAAGTAAACAGGGTGGTAAATTGTTTGACGTACAAAAAATGAAATCTGTAACTTAATTTTGTTGTTGCTTGTAACTTCATTTTGAATAAAAAGATTTAAATTTATAAGAGTTAAAAAGTGTCTTACGGGTGTTAAAATCGCGCTTCTGGTGATGATTGATAAATAATCTTATTCCTAATATTTTTCCAAAAAATATATAAGTAAAATTAGTTTTACAACATGCTGTGGGTTGACAGGAGAGGTTGTGGGTTCGAACCCCACTCGAACTTAATTATTAATATTTAATATTTTCAAATAAACTGTAATATTTGATTAATATTTAATATTTTTCAATTAAATATCTGGTGTTTTCATTTCCTCGCCCTGGTTATAAGGCAAAGCGCGGCGTTGAGTTCCGCCACTCAAAACACAATGCCTCAAATTTGGTGAAAAATAAAGAACGGACTGGAGTGTTTTGATACTGATTTCCCAAGTTCTAAGAGTACACCGTATAGCTAAAAAAATACAAGTTTTGAAATTAACAAAGATCTGCTGTCACCAGCTCTTTTCTAATGTAACAGTCCCGTAATATATAACGTTCTGATATCACGTCCCGTACGAATGACAGTTATCAACTCTCGAGGGTGTTTGTAGCTGTAAATGTACCGTTTAATTTTAATTGTTGTTTCAACATATACATATAACTTAAATAAATTTACATGCATATTTTCATAAGCAAGTGTGTTTGTTCATTCAAGTATGCAAATGCTTGTGATACTTTTTACAAAATTGCTTGATCATTTTGTATTTTTCTTTTCTCTTAGTTTCACTAACAAAAGAGGCTCGCCTCGTTTATTTTAGCTACTATGATATATCCTACGGCATTTTAGCTACTATGATATATCCTACTTTGGGGTAATGCTGCCGGTATTAAATCAATTTTTGTCTTGTAGAAGCGAGCTATTCGTGCAATCTATAAAATTTAAAGGAATTAATGTAATGGCCGTTGCATCTAAATACATCTTTGAAAATATGTACGTTAAGAACAATATTAATAAATTTAGCAAAATCGGGGATAATACATAATATTAATACTAGAAATAAGTTTAATCTCAGTGCACCTATATCTCGATTACATCGTATTCGTAATTCTTCTATGGGACAGTGCTTACGCTTTTACAATAGAGTCATAGAAAACGTCCGAGAGTTTTCCATTTCACAAATTAAAAAAGTTGTGAAAAGATGTTTCTTTGTAAAAGGTTATTAACAAATTAACGATTTTATAAATGAATACACGCCCTGGGAATAAAATTGTTTAAAGAAAAACATATGTCCCGCTGAGTTTCTTTCGCTGATTCTTCTCAGATCTGAGGCAACTTTAGTGAACTGGTGATAAATTGTTTGACGTTCCAAAATATGAATTTGTTGAATAACACATATATCCGATATATGTACTTTCATATAGCAAGGTGGGCTTTGAAGTATCGTTCAGCTGAAACTATGCCACAATATAACTTAACGCTGCGTTTTCTTTTGCCACGAACATACACACTATTGCTCCAATCAAGTGTGAATCCGGGTTCCCACTGCCTAATCTGCTATATGAGGGATACAGCGTCAAGTTAAATAAAACTAATATTAATTTAATTTTATGGAGGAGAACAATCTATGTAAATTGTGACGTTGGGTTTGTAAAGAGAAACAGTTTGAGAAACTGTATTTGGAGACGACAATGGAGATCTTTATTCGACGATACTAAAGTACCTACTTGTAAAAGTGTGTAATTTAAAAATATTTTTAGTTTGAATGGAGCCATGGAAAATATTATATACGTTCTCTGGATCCCAGTTCTTTGATTTTTTTTTATTTATTTAGGCATTTATATAAAAAAAACATAAAAGAATCCTACTATTACTTAGTATAAATTGTTTGCCACAATTTCACATAAAAAGTACTAATAGATTTAATTGAAACGAGCAAAGCCGCGTCTGGATAATTCGATCTAAAACATTAACGTACATCCGGATGTAGACCGCGCCGGATCGATCGTCGTTGGTTCTCGTGAGGCTCTTTATGATAATAATTATGATATATCCTACGGCATTTTAGCTACTATGATATATCCTACGGCATTTTAGCTACTATGATATATCCTACTTTGGGGTAATGCTGCCGGTATTAAATCAATTTTTGTCTTGTAGAAGCGAGCTATTCGTGCAATCTATAAAATTTAAAGGAATTAATGTAATGGCCGTTGCATCTCAATACATCTTTGAAAATACGTACGTTAAGAACAATATTAATAAATTAAGCAAAATCGGGGATATACATAATATTAATACTAGAAATAAGTTTAATCTCAGTGCACCTATATCTCGATTACATCGAGTACGTAATTCTTCTATGGGACAGTGCTTACGCTTTTACAATAGAGTCACAGAAAACGTCCGAGAGTTTTCCATTTTACAATTTAAAAAGTTGTGAAAAGATGTTTCTCTGTAAAAGGTTATTAACAAATTAACGATTTTATAAATGAATACACGCCCTGGGAATAAAATGGTTTACAAAAAAACATATGTCCCGCTGAGTTTCTTTCGCTGATTCTTCTCAGATCTGAGGCAACTTTAGTGAACTGGTGATAAATTGTTTGACGTTCCAAAAACGAAGCTTGTAACTTCTTATTTTGAATAAAAACATTTGAATTTGAATAACAGAGAGATCCGATATATGTACTTTCATATAGCAAGGTGGGCTTTGAAGTATCGTTCAGCTGAAACTATGCCACAATATAACTTAACGCTGCGTTTTCTTTTGCCACGAACATACACACGATTGCTCCAATCAAGTGTGAATCCGGGTTCCCACTGCCTAATCTGCTATATGAGGGATACAGCGTCAAGTTAAATAAAACTAATATTAATTTAATTTTATGGAGGAGAACAATCTATGTAAATTGTGACGTTGGGTTTGTAAAGAGAAACAGTTTGAGAAACTGTATTTGGAGACGACAATGGAGATCTTTATTCGACGATACAAAAGTACTTGTAAAAGTATGTAATTTAAAAATATTTTCAGTTTGAATGGAGCCATGGAAAATATTATATACGTTCTCTGGATTCCAGTTCCTTGATTTTTTTTATTTATTTAGGCATTTATAAAAAAAACAAAGGAATCCTACTATTACTATTACTTAGTATTATTTGTCACAATTTGACGCTAAATCTACTAAATGGAAAATAGTATATATTAAGAAATTGAAGCCGACAAAGCCGCGTCTGGATAACGTTAACGTACAACCGGATGTAGACCGCGCCGGATCGATCGTCGTTGGTTCTCGTGAGGCTCTTTATGATAATAATTATGAGCGCACTTTAGCTAACTTGCAGAAAACCATATAAACTAAGATAATATGACCAAGTATTACGTACGTACATAGTAACTGTTACGTGTTTCAGTCACATTTACGTTTATACCACTTTCAGGGCTGTCGCCTAGAAAGATTTTTATGTAAATATTTTTTTTTTTATTTTGGTAGTATCCCAGACATTCGAATTAAGATACCACTTTTGCCGAATTTTAAGGATATTGAATGGCAGAACTCAACGCCGTACTTTTCCTCTCTCACTAAAGGGAGTCAATTAAAATATAACATTAAATTTCCTGGAGTGAAAATCTTGTCCCCCTTGCGCCACGTTTAGCCCTACAAATTTTGTATGGAATATACATATATGAAATATAACTTTGTTATGAAACTGAAGGTTCGCTAATAATATTGTTAATGTGTTTAAAAATTGCCAAAACTAAATATAATTTTCTATTTTCCCGTTTCTGTTTCTCTATTAACTCTCAAATGATGATTGATGATTTTAATATTTATTAAAAGTAACTAACACTCAGTTTGTTTTATAAATATAGGAAAAATATTTATTGTTCTTTCAACTAAAATGGCAACATGCTACGTTAAATAACGGAAATAGAAGAGCAAGTAGAGTATTTTTACATTCGATTATCCGAATTTAAAATATTTCGTGATTAGTTGCGGAATTTAACTTCGCGCATTTAGTTTCTAATTTTTTTTATTTCACATAAAAAAACCGGAGGCCTGTTGTGGCGTAGCGGCACAGTTGTGGGTTCGATCCCCACTCGAGGAAATGAAATACTTAATATTTTCAATTTAAAAGATTAATGTTTTCGTTTCTTCGCTCTGGTAATAAGGCAAAGCGCAGCGTTGAGTTACCACTTAACACCCAATGCGTGTGCGTTCAAGTTCGGCGAAAAGTGGAAAACAGAAGTGGAACGGAGTGTCTTACCACTAGGTTCCCTTGTTCTCTCTGCCCACCCTGCTATGTGAAGTTGAAAGAAAGACAAAGAAAATATGTTTTATCATGAGATCTTGGTACATTTCAATTGAGAAACAAAATAAATGTATATTATTTTGTATTTGACTGTACAATTTGGCAGCCCTGGTGTTTATCTTCACATTATCTTAATTCCTTCCTCACTTTTCATCACCAAAATGCCAAATAACATGCAATGTATACTAAGTTACGCAAACAAAAGCAATTCTATAAATACAGTTTGTTCAAGAATATTTAATAAAAAATAATCGGTTAAATTTGCTATTTTTTAGCTTCACGCTGTATCCTGCACATCAGGGGAGGCAGAAGGAACATGGTAACCTGGTCCGTTCCCAAGTTCCCTCTGCCTACCCGGATGTGTAGAGTGGGTAACGCCGGACTCTTGCTTTTAAAAGATAATATTGTTTGAACTGATTTGATAATTATGAGGTCGAGTCCGTTTGAGGACAATCTCACTCAAGAAAAAGAATTTAATGGAAAATGGGGAACAGATTATATCCGATACAGTGAAATTTTAAAATATTAGAATCATTACATATTACCGAGGTTTATCATCAACTTAATACTACTCGCGCGTGTTATTCACAACTTTCCAGTTAAAAACATCGGATATTATAAATATACTAAATGAAAATAGAAGAAGTATAGTCTAATCATTAATCTTCGCGCTCCTAGAGCAGAGAAATGAAAATATTAAATATTTCATTTCCTCGTGTGGGGAACCTGCTTGTATCCCTACGTCACGACAGGCCTAGTCTAACTACTTGTTATATACATGTACATGTTCCTTGATATGGTGATGACGACAAAGTTGATGCATTGCATATGGTGATGCTTACATAACATATGTAAACGGCATTAGTAACGTATTTGTATACATCATCGTATACGAAAGCTTTAGATTTGGCACGATTAAAATTGATGTTTTTTAAAGAAATATGTTATTTAGAATAAAAGTGAAAGTGGGAGACGCAACGGGGTATCTTAACACTAGGTACCCAAGTTCCCTGTGCCTACGCTACCATGTGAGGTATACAACGAAACTCAATATATATATATATATATATATATATATATATATATATATATATATATATATATATATATATATATATATATGTATGTATATATAAGTACACAAGTTAATACACATAATATTTCCTTATAAAACGCGGATATGGTACAGATATGTACGTGAAACTCAATATGCGAATATCACAGAGGCACCCAGCGTGGTGTGGAATGATCGGATTGCCTTTCCTGTCTGATGCCCGTGACACGCACCGTCGCCTTTGTATTTATTTAAACTTATGAAATTTTATATTTTTCATACTTTTTATATTGATTTGTACGTGTAGTTTTGGAACCTTTTCTCTTAGTGCTCTCCTACGGGATTCTATATAACAAATTTTAGCGTTATACCATGTTCTTCAATTACGTAATATTATGTAAGTAAGCCTAGCTCTTATACACTTAATATAACTTAATCATTTCTCTTTTGGTAAAATGGTGACGCGGAGTTCTGCCACTCACCACACAATGCCTCAAATTCGGCAGAAAGTGAGAAAGGGAACAGAGCGTCTTAACATTAGGTTCCTAAGTTCCCTCTATCTATCCTGCAGTGAACTGGATACAGCGTGAAAATTTCCAACTGTGCCACGATAGATAAACCAACCAAAATTGACTGGATTCCACCAAATTCCAAATTTACAAAATAGCGTGAAGGAATGACGAGCTATTAGATCGTTCCTTGTCATACAACTCTTTGTATCAGACTATGTCGTGATTGAAGCAATTTTGGAACTTGATTTTCCATGGAATCGTGTTTGCTAAATAACCTAACCGTAACTACTAAATTAACCTGATAGTTTTAGACAGTACAGTATCGGATGTCATATCTCTATAGCGTTTCTATGTTTATTGGATTAAATAAATAACTTTATATATGCGCTGGTTTTTTTTAAAGGATCTTTAATGAATTTCTGTTATTTTAATCTCCGACGCAAGAGGAAGGGTGTTATAATATGTTTTTCTGTATGTTGGTGTGTGCGTCTGTGGATTTAAGGACGGTTTTTTTTTTTATTTGGAAGCCTTGTTTATGGCTGTAGCTCTTATCTATGTTTTATGAAAAACGAATTAGCACTAATAACTACAAGAATTTTGCCAAGATGAGAGATAGTGTCTTTTTTGAACCAGGATATTTCTTTTTTTATTTTTTTTTACCTTGTGAATATCATATGTCATTCTAACTTTAAATGTAGGTAGCAAATTTTTCAGATTCACTCAGCTCTTGTATATTAAACGTTTAGATATATGATAGAGTTAAGACACTCCGTTTTCATATAGAGAACTTAGTGATCCTGAAATATTCGTATGTGCACAAAGTATATATATATATATATATATATATATATATATATATATATATATATATATATATATATATATATATATATATATATATATATATATATATATATATATATATATATATATATATATATATTGATTTTAATTAATTCGCCCCTGCGCCATACTAAAAGGGGACATGACCTATATTATTTGTATGCAAGCTTCATACAAGTCAATTATTAATTTATTACAATCGTACTATTTGCATATGTCCTGATCATCATTCGTGTTTATTTTAATTAAAACTCTTTTAACCGGATTAATCTTTTTCGTAACTCAACGCCGCGCTTCGTCTGGTTGGTGTAAGAAATAAAAATAATAAATGTTTAATTTCCACGAATGGGACTCGAACCTACAACCTACCACAGGCCTCAAACATACATATATACATATATGCGATCAATGCTGTTTAAAGAGTTTCAATTAAAATATATATTAAAATTGAATGACCTTATTCATTTTAAATGAAACACTTTTAAACGGATTAATCGCGTATATTGAATGGTAAACATTTTTGGGAAACCCGACGTTTCTAACACTTTACAGTAGTCCGTGGTCACGGGTAGACTCAGTCTACGATTAATCCGTTTAAAAGTGTTTCATTTAAAATGTGTAACAATCGCGAAAATCAAAGTCATTATCCATTTCATAATTAAAATTATAATTGCAGGGTAGGCATAGGTAGCCTGAAAATCAAGTATTTAAAACACTCTGTTCTGTTCAACTCTCCATCGAATTTGAGGCATTGCGTGTTGAGTGGCGGAACTCATCGTCGCTCTTTGCCTTGTTACCAGAGCAATGAAATTAAAACATTAAATATTTATTCAAAATATTAAATATTTCACTTCTTCGAGTGAAGATCGAATCCACAGCCTATCGTTTACAGCCGCTGCGCCAAGACAGGCCTCTCGTCATCATAGCTATGCCCTTTTTCTTTTTTGTCTCTACCTTTACTAAATGATTTAAATACAAACAACAGCGGAATCGATATTTAGATATTTTACTTGTTTTTATTTGTCTTTCAATGTCAATAGGCGTGTTAGCGCACCGCCGTTTTCCCAGTGTCCTAAATCTTTGACATGATATTTTTGTTTTGACTTCAGTTCTGATGAGAATAATTATTGTTGTTAATCCAAAATGGTCGTGGATATCAAATGGAAGGGCTTGATATGTAAAATGCCTATACACCGTGAAAAATATATATATATATATATATATATATATATATATATATATATTATAAAGGGGCTCAAAATAAAAGTATAACTTAGTATAACAGTGACTTTATTGGACTGTTCTCCTTCACGTCTCTGAACAGAGTGCCGGCAAAATCAAAAATACTTAAAAAGAAACATAAAAATATATACGACTATGAGGGTAGATAATAATAATATGAACACAGAATCTACAAGTATTGGCCGGAAGTATACAAAGACAATGCTTATACACTTATAAATTATATAAACTCTAACAGCTCAGCCTTCCTGAAGAAAAGCGAGTCCTCTCGCTACAATATTAGCAGTAATTAAGCAACTTAAATTATTGTAAATTACTCTAAATACAGTTTTATTTCTCTAAATATACATTATGCACTTACAGTATCAAGAGTTATCTTATATTTGACATAAACACACAATTTGTCGATTTCTTTTTTTTTTTTTTGTTATAACATTTTTTTTTTATAACTTAGTACTTATTTACTCTTTAAATTTATTTAATAACAAAATTATTTAGAATAACAACACAAACATCATAAAACAAGAAATAAATGTCCACTATTTAAATTCACGTCTATAACAGAATTACATTCTATAGCATTCTATAGTCATCGGTGCCACTTGCATCACGGACTTTATCACGGGCCTATAAATGCTGTAATCTGCTGGGGATATCCATGACGAAAATGTCACTCACCACTCAGCTTACAATATTATAGTCTGCCCATTTCCATCCCTGCACTGACTAAATCACGGGCCTATAAATGCTGCAATCTGCTGGGGATATCCATGACATCAATGTCACTCACCACTCAGCTCACAACATTATAGTCTGCCCTCTGTCATCTGTGCATTTAACTGTGACACTGATACATCTGTAGCCTACATCTGCGCAGTCTGCTATAAAACTATCTGTGCCAGCTTCTCACACTAGTCCAATAGCCCACGCTGTAGTCTGCTACTGTAATCATCTGTGTCTCGGCACTGACTATTTTCATATTTCAATCATAATTTTAATCATAATCATTAAGCATAACAATCTATATAACATCGACATACAGTATCTTCAAATATTAAATCATAATATTCTTTTAAACATTTATTTTTTCATTACTCACAACACTCGGAACATAATATCACAAAATTTCTAAATTACGAAACATCTTTAAACTTTATTATAGTATATAATAATTAGCATGCTACTCATCACTCGTGTCATTACTATTTTTGTCAGACTCGGAGCTACAAACACTTCTTTGAAAAGTTACCCATGGATGTATTTTATCAACTGCAACTACATTTTCCCCCTATTATACTACATTTATTACCCCTTATTGTTCTTTCGAGTTAACGGTGTATCTTCTACTAAATAATGATCGTAAGGTAAAACTTTAGAAATTCTGTATGGACCTTGTAACTTTGGTAATATTTTTTGATTTACCTATACTATCTTTCTCAAAATAATTACGTTCTATGCGGACCAAGTCGCCAATTTTATATGAATGTGCAGTTTTACGACTTTTGTCATATCTATCTTTCATATTTATTTGATTTTTAATAATTTGATCATTAACCTTATCCCTAACAGACACGAGTTCGTTTTCTGACAACCGTTTTTCAGTGTCATCAAATATTTCGTTAATTATATTTTCTGTGCTACCAATTATTTTATACCCAAATAATAACTCAGACGGGCTCTTTTGAGTTGTTTTATGAACAGTTGTGTTTACGCCTAACTGAATATCCCCTACGCATTCATCCCATACATTATCTTTAAGGCCATGACATTTTGTGCTAAGCGCATCCAAAATTGTCCTGTTAAATCGTTCGAACTGACCATTTGCCCTTGGTGTTGCTACCGAATTTAGAATATATTTTATACCACGACTTTTAACAAAAAATTTGAATTGATTACTAGTAAAACATGACACTCTATCTGTAATAAGTCTTTGTGGATTACCAAAATAGCTAAAATGTTGTTTAAACACGTTAATAGTAGTAGATGCTTTGGTATTCTTTACGGCTGATATATTAATAAATTTTGTAATAGCGTCAATTATAATTAGTATAAACGAGTTTCCTTTTCGACTACGAACAAATGGTCCAAGATGATCAGCGTGTACTGTATGAAAAGGTACATCCTTTTTAGGTATAGGAAAAAGCATTCCTTCTTTCCTACCACTCGGTACTTTGTGATATGCACATTCTAAGCATGAATTACAATATTTCTTAACAAATTTCCGCATTCTTGGAAACCAATATGTTGATTTAAGGCGCTCTAATGTTTTTTCAAATCCGAAATGACCAATATCGTCATGATTCATGCGTAGAATTTGCCACCTAACCCCTCTTGGTACAATCCACCTGATACCCTCATCAGTTTTTTATAAACTTTTCCCCCTTTTAATTTATCTAAATATTCTAAATTTAAAATATTAACAGATACTTCATTGATAGCTTAGCCCTATTTATTAATGTACCTTCTTTAATGCTTAAATCATTGTTAGAAACATTTAATACTAAAACTGAACCTAAGCCATTTTCAAGTTCATATTCTCCTGGCATTAAATAAAATTCACATTTTTGTTGACACCGCAAGGAACCGTGGACATAAAACAAACCCGAATATTTATTTTCGGACATAACTTTCACTATACCCACGGTTTTCGCAGGTATATTTACATTATTGCTCGATGATAACCTAATTTTTTGACAACAATACCGTGCGAAAGTTAAACCTCTTGGTGTTTTAGTAATAATAATACCCGGTTTTTCCGTAAATTAATGACCTACGAGTACAGGATAATTGATAATATCATCTGCTACGATTAACGCTTCAATAGTTTCGCAAACATTTTGAATATTGATGTTAACTTGAGTCATACCAAGTGGTAAAACAAGATTATTACCCAGACCTCTCAAATTAGGTAAATTCTCTAGAGACCATTTTAAATTAAGTTCAACCGCAATACTGTAACGTATTAATGTACATTGACTTCCTAAATCTACATAACCTGTCACTAATCTATCATTTATGTTCATATTTAAAATATATTAATTATTAGTATCGTCTTTCATTATTTTTAGTACATTCTTATCCTTATTTATTGTTTGGGTTGTAATTTTTGACATGTTGCTGCCAGATGACCTATTTTGTTACATATTGTACATCTTAAAATACGTTTCGTACACTTATAACTATAATGCCCAGATTCATTACAATTATAACAGATTATCCTTTCACTATCGTTTTGAATTCGCATTGACCTGTTATTATTATTAGAACTATTATAATTAAAATTATTATTATTATTTAATAAATTTTGACTCGATTTTTTATCAGTGAAAAATTTATTCCGATCTATATCTCTAAAATGTTGTCTAACGGAAGAATTAGTATTAAAATACCTTAAAACTTGTTCAGGCTCTGTAAAACCAGCCGCTTTCGGACCTAACCTTACAGATCTATCATCTACCGCGTACAATAAACAATCTACTGCACGTTTATGAAATATTTCTAAACGGTTAAGTAATTTTATTTTAGCATAGTAATAGTGTTCTAATGAGTCACCTACTTTCGCTTTTATCGATAGCATTTCTGTAAGCATTTCGGCATAATCATCTCTGCTAGGAAAAGATTCTAATATTTTTCTTTCCACTCTGTCCAATAAAGAAGGTAGTCCTTCATACCATGACTTAGCCAAACCCGACAACTTCGGTAAAGCATAATGAATAATCTGTCTATCAGACCAACCGTATATTTGTGAACATTCTTCTACCTTACAAATCCACATATTTATAGTTTGATCTTTTGACATAGGATCGAATTCAGGTATAACGTTACCTAGCATGGGAAATTTATCATTGCAATTTTGCGTTTTATTCATTGAGTGTAACATTTCGCGAATGAGTAAATGAGTATCATGTAAATTATTATCAATATTACTACGTACCCTCTTTCTTTCATTATTCTCAATGTCGTCACTACTATATCGCCGACGTCGGCCACTTCTGTTGTTCAAAAATGATGAATCTCGCCCCTCACTGCTGCTACTGCGATGATGCCTTCGATTCCGCCTCTGGTGGTGATGTCTTAGACCTCGTCTCTTACCCCGGGAAGACCATGCGTAACTTCGACTACTTGAACTACCTGTGCTTGTGTCGTCGTCAGATTGTCGCCGCACTGGATGTTGTATTTCACTACGAGTCGTATCTCCTCCCGCACTTTGTCTCGAAGAATGCGCAGGAATACGTTCTCATGAAGGCCTGGTTTGCTCACGTGAACTTCTTGGTGGTGGTGTCAAATCCTCTCTTGTATGGCCAAGCGTGATAGTGCCATGATGAGAATTATTTGTCGCGTCCGTTGTGACTAGTGTTGATAAGCCGAGTATTATCTTAGCGGGTTCCACTTCCGAGATATAAAGGGGCTCAAAATAAAAGTATAACTTAGTATAACAGTGACTTTATTGGACTGTTCTCCTTCACGTCTCTGAACAGAGTGCCGGCAAAATCAAAAATACTTAAAAAGAAACATAAAAATATATACGACTATGAGGGTAGATAATAATAATATGAACACAGAATCTACAAGTATTGGCCGGAAGTATACAAAGACAATGCTTATACACTTATAAATTATATAAACTCTAACAATATATATATATATATATATATATATATATATATATATATATATATATATATATATATATATATAAAGCTCATTTAAAAAATATATATTTTCTCTCTCTCACTCTCAGCCTCACGCTCCATCCAGCACATGGCACCCTGCCATGTGCTGGATGGAGCATGGAGGCAGAGGAAACTTGGCAACTTAGTGTTAAGAAACTTCGTTCCCCACTTTCCTCTCAATTTGAGGCATAGCATGTTGAGTGGCGGGACTTAACGCCGCGCTTTGCCTTATCACTAGATCGAAGAAATTAAAACATAAAATATTTATGTAATTTGAAAATATTAAATGTATTTCTTCGAGGGCTTCGAACCCACAACCTGACGTTTACAATCACACGCTTATACCGCTGCGCCACGACAGGCCTCTATCTTTTACTATTTTATTTGACACTGCTCTTTTATTAAAGACAAACTTTGACAGTATCCATTTTATATACAATTATAGCGTTTAAATAAATGGCGTTTTCGCGTGAGCGTTAGTTGTACTGTGTACAGTTAGTTAACAGTTCACACAGATTGATAACACGCAGAGGCAATCAAAGATTATGACGGAGTTCTAATTGAAAAATGATGGTTCTTTTTCGGTTTTTTTCGGTTTTTAGCCGATATAATGATTGAACAAATTGGATTAGGTACAAGAAATAAAAAAAAATCGAGATATATGTAACTTTTTATAATGCCACAGTGGCTCAGTAGCACATTGCCTGAGTGTAAACGCGATATTTTAGATTTTGAAATAATAAATTATTATAATTTCTTCGATCTGGTACCCAGAGTTGAGGTGATGAGGAGGCGTTTAGCTATTCAACAAGCAAGTTCTCCAAAGTTCGGCAGTGCATAGGAAACTCTCTCACTATCAGCTTCACGCTGTATCCCGCACATGGCAGGGTAGGCAGAGGGTACTTGGAAACCTAGCACTCCGTTCCATTTGGCATTGCGTGTTGAGTGGCGGAACTCAACGCCGCGCTTTGACATAGCATAGGAAACGAAAATTCTTATTACTTAGTTTTCTGTATTAATTTGTTTTATCTCTCGTTTTTTTTTCTATTTTATAAACTATTTACTTTTTGTCTACAGAAAGAATCGCGTACAGATGTGCAGTTCCACCTCGCAGCGTTGCGCGGCGACTGTGAAAAACTGAAACAACTTTTGGACACTGGCAAAGTTCACATAGACTCTAGAGACCGGGTATGAAATTAATTTATCCCCGTTAGCTATATTTATATACTAATAATATATGGTAAGGTTGTTTTGTTGAAAGCTCACAGGAACTACTTAAATTCCAAAAGTATATTAAGTTTTTTTTTTCTCTTAAATTGCATAGGCACATGATAAGACTGACTGCCATACTAAATAGAATACAGATAACTCAGCTTCACGCTGTATCCCGCACATGGCGGGGTAGGCAGAGGGAACTTGGAAATCTAGTGTTAAGACACTCCGTTCCACTTCCGTTCCCCACTTTCCGCCGAATTTGAGGCATGGCTTGTTGAGTGGCGGAACTCAACGCCGTGCTTTGCCTTGTAATGAAATTGAAGAAATGTAAACATTAAATTAGTGACCGACCGAAAGTTCGGTTTCGGTTTCGGTTTCGGCCAGTTTCGGCCAAGAATTCCAGTTTCGGCCATAGTTTCGGTTTCGGCCATAAAATAGCCGAAACTTTCGGCCGCGCCGAAACTCGACTTTTTGTCAATTATCGTGTGCGCCCCGATCGGCATCGGCCTCGGCAGCGCCACCCGACTAGTTCGTATAATAATAATAATAATTATTAGGTGAAAAATTATAAATAAATATCTTTAAATTTTTCGAACTATTATTGGTTTTTTTTTTTCTTAATCTTTGAATTCTGTTTTTAATTTGCAATAAACTATAATATGTATAGTTGAATATTCATTAAATACAAAATGACATATCTATTTTCATGATATTGGGCGTTTGCGTTGCTTAAATCATCATTTTTATTTCATTTAGCTCTATTTAACTATCTGTCTCAATAGAATATGCAAGAACATTAACATATACTAGATTTCAATATGCAATAGAAATTTTAATTATGTTTAAGTAAGTTTCGGTTTCGGTTTCGGTTTCGGCCGAAACTAAGAGCGAGGCCGAAAGTACGGTTTCGGTTTCGGCTGAAAAAACAGTTTCGGTCGGTCACTACATTAAATATTTAATTTCGAGTGGGGATTGAACCCACAACCAGTCGTTTACAGTCACACGCTTGTGACATCACGACAGGCCTAACAGATAAATTAAATATATAAGATTGGAAGAAGTAATTTTGAATAGTTCGTCAATAATATCCAACTGAAGCGTTGCCTGGCCTCTTGTATATCATACATTCCTAGCCACTCGCACATATTGAATCGTTAAACCAATTTCACAGATTGACTTTTAATATTTAAAAAGCAAATAACGTCTGAACGGTTAGCAGCAACAACGTAATTGAATATCTCACTGGCAAACAGTAACAGGGTCTGACGTTAAAGGCGATGATTGTGGGTTCGATGCCCTGGTGAGTTATTACAATTTTCCTCGATCTGGTAACGAGACAAAGCGCGGCGTTGAGTTACGTCACTCTACACGGGGAACGCAGTGTCTTACACTAGATCCCTTCTGGCTATTCTGATATATGCGGGCTACAGCGTGAATCTAAAAAAGTGAATAAAACTGAAACTGTCTACGCTTGCTAGTATATACTGGACGTGGGAAACGATTGCTTTTAAATTGCCAATCATAACTGACGACTGACCAATACTGGAACGAATAAATAAACGAGAATGGTTATACTTTTCATATTTTATAATTTATTAAAGATTTTCTTTTATGTGTGATCTTGTTTATTTTAGTAAAAAGAAATGTCATCAACTTTCGGTATCTAGGTTGCCGGTTCGATTCTGACTCAGAGGGATTATGTTTGTCGTTGTTCTAGAGCGAAAACCTGCTAAATCAGTCGTCATGTAACAATTAATACATTTTTAATATAAAATATTCGAGCATAATTTTGATTTATATATTAGATAATATAAATTTTCGAAAAATTATAGCCTGTATTACACTATACTAATATTTCGATGTACACTGCGTCTCCGACTGTAGGTGTCACACTTACATATGTATAACGCGACCATTTTTTCGGCTCATAACGAGACATCTGTTTATACATTTTTAGGGCCACATATGTACAACGTGTAACATATTACAGTTTTGTATAGCCCTATACATTTATTCTTCTTATTTTTTTTTTTGTCAACTGAAAATATTCACGCCGTTTTGAAAAATGCGGGATGAAAACATCTGAGATAACCAGACGTGTCATAGTATCACTAAATAATAAAAATACACTCTTTTTCTTATTTAGGGACACTATGACACGTCTGGTCACGTCCAGTCATATGTCACAATTTTAAGTCAAGTATTGCCATTTGACAACGTGAAAAGCCTCAGTGTTAAACTAGTAATATATAGCGAAAATTTGATATATATACAAACAATTGCTTGCCTGTAGGCAAGCTCTTATGAGGTTACGATTAATAAAATATTTGTTTTTCGTGTTATAGATTAAGGTGTAATTTTACAAGTGAATACGGAATTTCAATTACTTATTTAAATTGGTGCGGTCCATCAATTTTGTTACAAATAATACAGGGATATCTTGAGATATGTCATATGTAATACAGAGATATCTCAAGATACAACATATATACATATATATATATATATATATATATATATATATATATATATATATATATATATATATATATATATATATATATATATATATATATATATATATATATATATATATATATATATATATATCATAATTTTAACGAGTAACGTTTGATATGAACCTGTACCTCATGGCTTATCAAAGTGCATGGACGGTTTCCAAGGTCGCTATCTTAAATCCAGCTTTGATGCGTTATAAATTATAATTACATTAGCAAAATATTTAAAAATGTAATTAAATATTAGCATATAAAATATTTTGCGCATACCTTTTTTTGTAGACTAAACTTAATTCTCTCGTATAAAATAATAATGTAAATTAAGGATTAATTACTACAGCGTTAAGCTCCGCCACTGAAACCTAAATTTTAATGTCACCATGCCTTAGCACCAGGTTCCCTCTACTTACCTTACCGTTAGCGAGATACAGCGTGAAGCTTCAAGAAAATGATTAGAAATTCTTGGCCAATATAAAATCGTATTTCTAGTTTTTGCTGTTATATTGGCAAATCACCTACAGATAACGGTAGGTCCGGTCGATATGTAAAACACGTGTGGAATAATAAATTCTTATATTCAACTTTTCAAACATTCCTTTTTACAATTTACAAGTTTTTAATTTGTTAAAACCGCACTAAAATCAGTTTAACGAGTTTCTTAATGATGGCGAATTACTTTAGTAATTTTATTACATTTTTTGCGATTGTTAATTAATAAATTTATGGGCATATATTTTGTATTAATAACACAAAATATATATAAAATATATGAACATTAATTAAGGCAAAGCGCTGCGTTGAGTTCTGCCACTCAACACGCAATGCCTCAAATTCGGCAGAAAGTGGGGAACGGAAGTGGAACGGAGTGTCTTAATACTAGGTTCCCGGGTTTCCTCTGCCTTTCTGCCTCGGGGATACAGCGTGAAATTATAAATAAAAAAAATAATGGCCCATAAAATAACACGGTTAATAATAATATTTCGAGATTTTACTAACTAAACAATATAATGCCAGAACTCGTGTTGAATTTGCTTTTTTCTATGCAGCTTTGCCTTGTTACCAGAGCGAGGTAAAAACTAATTATTTTCCCGGGTTAGAATCGATGCCACTACCGTTTAGTTTACAGTGAAAAATTGAACAGTCGTGCCACGGTGGCCTCTACTCATAGTTAAGTTTCATTATATGTTTATTATTACT
Organism: Eueides isabella; assembly: GCA_019049475.1. Classification (NCBI taxonomy): domain Eukaryota; kingdom Metazoa; phylum Arthropoda; class Insecta; order Lepidoptera; family Nymphalidae; genus Eueides; species Eueides isabella. The sequence continues at coordinate 641,851 of CM032391.1, read as the reverse complement.
TACCAACTCTGGTATGCAGCGTGTTGCGATCGTGCACGATAGCGGAGTAGGCAGAGGAAACGGAGCGAAATACGCTACCGTCTCGGCATACCTCTTTCGCCTCGTCCACTGTCATTAACCTCTTCATACATGCCCCCTAGTCATCCCCTCCTCCTTGGGTTAAATAAGAAACTTTAGTATATATATTTTTTCAGCTTCACGCTGTATCCCGCACGAGGCAGGGTAGGCAGAGGGAACCCGGGAACCTAGTGTTAAGACACTCCGTTCCACTTCCATTCCCCACTTTCCGCCGAATTTGAGGCATTGCGTGTTGAGTGGTGGAACTCAACGCCGCGCTTTTGCACTGAAACTTTAATATAACCTTATTGAGCCTTATTGAACCTTATTGACCTTATTGAGAATAAAACAACACAATGGTGAGGAACGGATTGCCTTATTACGCTTCTCTCCGCCAAGGTTGCAATATACAGGATATAGCGTGAAGCCAAGCGAAAAAAAAACATAAAAAAACAATGTCTGTCGCAACGCAGAGGCACAAGCATGTAAATGCAATAGGCTGTTAGTTCGATCCCCACTTGAGGAAAAGTAATATTTGACATTGCCGATACCTCGCTTTGTTAAAGAGAATAAGTGCGGCGTTTAATTCCGCATCTTAACACGCAATGTAAATATTTTAAAACGTAGTCTCAACACTAGATTCCTAAGTTGCTTCTGCCTGCCTGAAGCTGAGAAAAAAAACAATAATTGAACTTTTATAAAGCTGTACATATAAAAGCTCATTTTACTTTATATTTTAAAACCAACAGATAAAATAAGCGTTTCTATTTCATTGCAACACGCACTGACTGACTAAAGTCTACTATAACAGTGTATATGTACGACGTACACAGTGCAGTGTTTCTCAGTTTTTAGGTTAACGACGTGTTTGAGAGCATTAGCTGATGGATTGTGCGCTTCCTTTCGAATAGCTTTTTATAGCTTTTTTGCTATTTACTACTTAGTTATTATGAAATGTTTGGTAATATTTTTTATTGTAAACTTAAAATGCGGAGATATATATTTCTTTTTTTTTATACCTACTTTCTGCCGAATTTTCGAGGTTCCGTGTTGAGTGTGAAGAAATTAATATATTTCTTTCTTTCTTTTTTAGCTTCACTCTGTATCTCGTACGAGGCAGGGTAGGCAGAGGGAACCGGGAAACCTAGTGTTAAGACACTCCGTTCCACTTTCGTTCCCCACTTTCCGCCGAATTTGCCTTATTACCAGAGCGAAGAAGTGAAACATTAAATATTTAAATTGAAAATATTAAATATTTCATTTTCTCGACTGGGGATCGAACCCAGAACCTGTCGGTTACAGTCACACGCTTGTGCCGCTGCGCCACAACAGGCCTCAAATTAATATATTAAATATGTATTTTATTTCTTAGAGTGGGAATCGAACCCACCACCTGTTCTTATATACTAATAATATTACAGATAAGTTTGTTTGGTTAAACGCGCTTATCTCAGTAACAATTGGTTCAAAATAAAAAAATGTATCAGATAGTATTTAATGAGGTCTGTCGTGGCGCAGCGGCACAAGCGTGTGACTGTAACCGACAGATTCTGGGTTCGATCCCCGGTCGAGGAAATGAAATATTTAATATTTTTAATTTAAATATTTAATGTTTCATTTCTTGGCTCTGGTACAAGGCAAAATGCGGCGTTGAGTTCCGCCACTCAACACGCAATGCCTCAAATTCGGCGGAAAGTGGGGAACAGAAGTGGAACGGAGTGTCTTAACACTAGGTCCCCAAGTTCCTTCCGCCTACCGTGCCATGTGTGGGATACAGCGTGAAGCTGAGTGAGTGAGTATTTAATCAAGGAAAGCTAAGTATTGCATCATATGAACCGTTTCGATGTAATCACTGTATCTGCGGTCACCGTAGATTATGTTATATCATAAATCACTCTTACGTATTGCAAAGTTTGTAATTATTAATATTAAATCATTATTATTTGCTGCTTCACGCTGTATATCATACATAGTAACAGAGGGAACCTGGGAATGTAGTGTTAAGTTCCGTTCTTCTTGCTGAATTGTTAAGGCATGTGTTGAGTTGCGTATCTCATCGCCGCGCTTTACCTCGATATCGAAAACGAGAAAATGAAAATATTTTCTTTCCTCCGAGTGGTATTTGAGCACACTTTTGTGGCTCACGAAGAATATTAATTAATAAAAATACTTATATGATCTTGGAAAATAAATATTGTTATTTTTTTATGTACGTTCCGAGAACAGAGTGTTTTAACATTAGGTTCCCAGGATAACGCCGAAAAAGAACAAAAAAAAAATCATCGGTGGATTGAAACTGTATAACCATAGCGCCCAAACAACCACTGTGCCATGATTACCTTTATCAATACCTGGATCAACATTAAATATAAAAACGGAATAATTCTACACAAGTAGCTAGCTGTAAGAATATTTACTGTGCACGCGTTACATATTTATGGGCGAGAGCAATCAGACCACGCTTGTCCTACTCGCTATAACGTCCCTTTTTGTTTCCTCTCCGGGAACAAAGCGAATGAAATGTGGTAGCATTATGCGTTCTTTGTCTCAAATTATGATTATATTTTTTAAACCAGCGATTCGCTCGCGGCTTCGCCCGCTTTAACTTCAAAATGATTAATTATTTATTGAGATATCTGAATTACTTTTATGTTCTAATGAAAGTATCATCTTTTAGTCAACTTTTACTCATTCAAAACCTAAGCTTTTTTGTTGAATAAATAGTATTTTTTGTAATTTAATGGAATAAAGTACTTAATATTAATACAACTTCTTTATTTTTGAACCAATTGAAATAAAACAAACACTTAATTTTAAGATAATTCAAGACACAACATTTAGACGTGTTTTTAAATCGGTAAAGCTGTGTCGCAGATTATCGGGAACAAACACACAGAGGAAAATTAAAAAAAATCATTGTACATAACAATACATTGATAAATTTCACTAAATTTTTTTCTTATATATATTCCATGTACAGACAGCTATAAAAATTGATCTTCCCCAGTGTCATAGATACTGTCTTCTTATAGGTCAAATGAAGTCTCAAGCTGCTTTTTTACTGTTGTTTCATAAATCTTCTTTGCCAGTTTTTTGTCATCCATGAATAAATAAATATTATGTTATAAACAAATTCATAATTTAATTTTAATATACAAAGTTTGATATATTTGATAAACTGACCAGGATGTCCGTCAAGATAGCAAGTCATGGTATTCCTTTAGAAATGCACTGTTATTTGTATTGTAAATATATACTTACTTATTTCATATTTAGTGTGGACTGATTATATGTAGGTACCGAAAACATTAGAACCCAGTGTAAATAAAGACCCGTTCTATCCTCACTTTTCGACGTAATCTGGAGGCATTGCGTGTTGAGTGGCGAAAGTAGAGTCCTAGAGTTCCGTGTGGGAGAGTCACGCTGCCAGCAATGGCAGCACGCATGGACAGACTCGATCGGTTTATATACTACCCCCGGCATTTAAAACCGGTATTTAAGTAGTGACTTTGACCACTGCGTTTCGCAAGGGGTAATGCCGGGCCCCGGCAACGCTCCAGTTGCTCCTCTGGAGTTAAACGGGGCCGTGGGCGGCGATAATCACTTACCATCAGGTGACCCGTACGCTCGTTTGCCCTATCTTGTCCATAAAAAAATTGTAAAACGAGTTACCAGGACGAAAAATTTGTAATATTAAATATTTCAGTTCCTATAATCGGAATGGCACCCCGACCTTTCACGTTTACAGCCGCACGCATGTGCCTCTGCGCCACGATTGTCTTCATTTATCTTTGCTAGTTTATAGTATATTATAGTATTATAATATAGTATTTTAAAATTGATACGTTATAAATTATTCAGAGTAACGTCTACAGTAGCCATAATTATGATCATGTCTATAATTTACGTACATTAGTTGCGTCTGTGCAATGCATCACGTAACAACGCGCTGACAACATATAATTTCTATTTTATTATGCAAAACATTTTTTAACCATGCTGGCCTATTTTTAGTTAACTCTGTATCCTGCATGTAGCAGGGTAGGCAGAGGGAACCGAGGAACCTAATGTTAAGTCACCATGTACCATAAAGGCACTTCAGAGTGAAGAACACTTTGTACTGAATTTTTGAGGCATGGAGAAGAAAAAGTTAAATATTTCATCTCGTCGAGTGGGATTGCACTCACAGCCATCTGGCTTAGACTCGCACGCTTCCGTTCCACCGCCATGACAGCTCCTTTTGCTCCACTAGTTCCAACTATTCGCTAATTTTCGATATTACGAGGCCTGTCGTGGCGCAGCAGCACAAGAGTGTGACTGTAACCGACAGGTTCTGGGTTCGATCCCCAGTCGAGGAAATGAAATATTTAATATTTTCAATTTAAATATTTAATGTTTCATTTCTTCTCTCTGGTATTAAGGCAAAGCGCGGCGTAGAGATCCACCACTCAACACGCAATGCCTCAAATTCGGCGGAAAGTGGGGAACGGAAGTGGAACGGAGTGTCTTTACATTAGGTTCCCGGGTTCCCTCTGCCTACCCTGCCTCGTGCGGGATACAGCGTGAAGCTAAAAAAAATAGATATAGCTGACCTAACCGCCATGTCTGCAGTTGTTACCAGAACTGTGAAATGAAATTATCATACTCACGGGAATGGCGTCTTAACAGTTCTTTTTTTTAAATGAAACACTTTTAACCGGATTAATCGAGTATATTGAATCGTAAACATTTTTGGGAAACCCGACGTTTCAAACACTTTACAGTAGTCCGTGGTCACGGGTAGACAATGGTTTTTATTTTTTTATTTTTATGTGTTTTTAGCTTATATGTAGGTACTATTGAACTCGAATAAGTTAAAACGGACGTGGATAAATATACATGGCAGCAAAACTTATTGTTTTGCCTGTTTCTGTGATTCATACATTCTTTTGAGTGCTTTTGTTCTGATACAAAAATGTAGTCTGACTTAGGTTTTGTTTTTATATGTATTGTATATTTTATATGTATATAAAGCTTTTTTATATGTATGCTTTTTAGGGTTCCGTGCGTAGAAAGAAAAACGGAATCCTTTCAGAATCACTTTGATATCTGTTTGTCTGACTTACTTTAGAAACATATATCATCTAAACGTGAAAATGAAATAATAAATATTTCATTTCGAATTATGAGTTCTTCTAAACCACAACATGTCACGCTTGCAGATCCAGGCCTCCTGCACTATCACTGGCCTGGAGCGAGACCATTTTATTTTTTCCAGTAACTCCGTTATATTTTTTTATCAGCTTCACTCTGTATCCCGCACGAGGCAGGGTAGGCAGAGGGAACCTGGGGTCCTAGTGTTAAGACACTCCGTTCCACTTTGTTCCCCACTTCCCGCAGAATTTGAGGCATTGCGTGTTGAGTGGCGGAACTCAACGCCGCGCTTTGCCTTATTACCAGAGCGAAGAAATGAAACATTAAATATTTAAATTGAAAATATTAAATATTTCATTTCCTCGACCGGGGATCGAACCCAGAACCTGTCGGTTACAGTACAGTACATTTGTGCCGCTGCGCCACGACAGGCCTCCGTTATTTAAATATATTATTTCAGTGCTAAAAGTGGTATTCTTACGTTATTGCTCATTTAGTTTTATCAGGAACAATAATGTTCAAGCATTGTTAAATTATATTTAATATAGATAGTTTATATACTTATTTATTAACAATATGAGTTAGCTGTAACATTTTTAAGTGTTTTTTTTTAAATATCTTATCCTAAGACACTGCCTTCGCCGCTTTTTGTCTCTATTTGTCAATATCTCAACATTACGCACATCCTATACACCGCGGTATGTCTTATTAAAGAAACGAGCAAATTAAAATATTCAATTCACTCAAGCGGGAATCGAATCCACTATTAAGAGTGTTATTGTATTTAGTGTACAGAAATTCCGTTTTTCAATTGTATGTATATAAAAATTCCAGGATGGCACCACGCCCCTGATACTGTCAGCGGCGATGGGGCACACGGACTGCGTGTGGGAGCTGCTCCAGCAGGGCGCCGATCCCGCGTGTTGTAGAACGGTAAGTTATACTGAAAGATTTTGTTAGCTTCACGCTGTATCCCGCACGTGACCTCTCGCACGTGGGTAGAAAGAGGGAACCTAGTGTTAAGACACTCCGTGTCTCATTTTTTTGCCGAATTTCAACGCGGAATTCAACGCCTCGCTTTACCTTATTACCAGAGCGAAGAAATGGAAATATTCAATATTTATAATTAAAAAATAATGTATGACAAGCTTCTGTTCATAATATACTATTGTCAGTGTAAGAGCCACATGAATCATGGCGGCTCTTTCGCCCACTCGGCTCTTTCATCTCGAAAATGCTTCATTTTGCCCCTCAAAGAAATTGGAACGAGTTTCATTCATACATCGTTTCATACAGAGTGAACTTAAAGCCTTTTGTTAGATACTCATAAGTATTTCGTTTTTGTTCTTTAACAGTTTTTTTTTTGGTTTCACGCTGTATCAGCAGCTTATATAGCAGGGTAGGTGGAGGGAACATGGGAACCTAGTGTTAAGGTGTTTCCATTTACTACTTTTCGCTAAATTTCTGCAGATGTACCTACTATGTACTGATCGAAGGAAGTCAACACCAAAAAATATTCAATACTTCATTCATTCTGTTCCTCACTTTCCGACAAATTTGAGGTGTTGCGTGTTAAGTGGCGGAACTTGCATTGTTCCTAAAATGGAGTGCTTAACTCTAAGTTCAACTAGGTTGAACTTTACTCTAGGTTCCCAAGTTCCCTCTGCCTACCCTACCAAACGCGGGATACAGCGTGAAGCTGAATAATTATGGCCGTACGCCTCAATTTCTCATGAATGAGGTACCTATGTTATATTTACATTTGGTTTTATTCACAGACAGGAACAAGCGCACTGTTCTTCGCAGCACAAGGCGGGTTTTTGGACATAGCGAGATTGTTATTAGACGCAGGAGCTGCCATCGACGCACCAAGTGCGGTGAGTTGACTAACGGACCCGAGCGGTACATGTTTATTTTATATTGAATAATTCAAAACAGCTGGCGACTTGTCTTTAGGTGAAGAAGATATTATTTTAAAAGCTTTGAACTTGATTAATATTGGAATCTTTTGACGAACAATCATGTATTACCAAAAAGAAATAATAAAAAAATATCCTTATATTTCTAAAAATACGTGTACGAAGTTTTACGATGATAATCTGTTTTCGTAGTTTTGGCGTGAAAATGAAACAAATATATTTTATTCATATTGATAACTAGCGAACCCTTTGCGGCTTCGCCCGCTTTAATAATAGATACTATATTATTTACTAATTACTTTATTTCTCTAAAAAGTAAACTTTTAAGACAATACCTATACATTTAAAATTTAATTTTCAGCTAAATAAATATATATATTTTGTAGCAATTTTATCACTCTTAAGAATATAAAAGAAATTTACAATTATTTTAATTTAATTTATAATACAAGTATTACAATATTTTCCAATTGACGTAACTTTTTTTATTTATCGACCAATTTATATTAAATAAACACTAAATCACATTTAGTGCTGAAATAATACCTCTTCTCTTCAGACCCGCCTTGTGGTCGGTTGTAGCCGGTGGTAGCTTCCTGTAGGACTGACACTACAGACACTTCTATGTAACTTGATGATTGAAAAGTGCTTGTAATGGCCTATTTGAATTAAGAATATTTTAATTTTCGATATTTTTGATATTGAAGGTTGCCAAAATCTGATTAATCGTTTTAGAGATCAGCGCGTACAAACGCACAAAACATACAAAAATAAAATGAAAGGTATCTACTATTTTGGGTCCTATTACATCAATAGACGTCCCGTATGAGATATATTTTAATATATCTTCCATGTACAGACAGTGATCAGTTACAGATTTATTATAAGTAGATATAGATACTTAGATTATAAAGTGCAATAATCCGAGACTTAAGTGTAATAATTTCTTTCTTTCTTTCTTTCTTTCACGCTGTATCCCGCACGAGGCAGGGTAGGCAGAGGGAACCCGGGAACCTAGTGTAAAGACACTCCGTTCCACTTCCGTTCCCCACTTTCCGACGAATTTGAGGCATTGCGTGTTGGTTGGCGGAGCTCAACGCCGCGCTTTGCCTTATTTTGTGTGCGATAAAGATATCTTTTCTATCTGCCTTTAATGACAAGATGAATATTTTTTTCCATTATTCCAGGACGGCGGCACTCCATTGTTCGTGGCGTGTCAGTGCGGTCACCTGCCCGTTGTGGAGGAGTTGATACAAAGAGGCGCTAACGTTAATTCTTGTATGAAGGTATGCTTAAACTTGGTTTTAATTTGATTCTATATATATATATATATATATATATATATATATATATATATATATATATATATATATATATATATATATATTTATATGTATATGTATATTTATATGTATATGTATATGTATATGTATATGTATATGTATATGTATATTTATTTGTATATGTGTATGTATATGTATATGTATATTTATATGTATATGTATATGTATATATATATATATATATATATATATATATATATATATATATATATATATATATATATATATACATATATATATATATATATATATATATATATATATATATATATATATATATATATATATATATTGTGGAAGTTTGTTTTAGCTGTAATATATTGGTAGATGTCATTGTTGTTCATATTTTTTTGTAGATGTTCTAATAAGGGTTTTAATTATTTTTTGAATATAATTTAATATTCTCTTGCAACTTGAGCTGTTATCACATATGTTGTTATTGTTATATGTTTTCTTATTTTTCTTATTGAATATTTGTATAATATACAAAAAATCAAAAACCGTTCTGAAATTGATAGATTTTTTTAAGAAAGAGTAATGTCTGCTAATTTCTTTTTTTGTTACTTTTAATAAAAAGTATCCTATACTTTTTTATATTCAATCTTTTTTAAAGTCAATCGCTCAAGTAGTTTTGGCGTTGAAGGTGAACAAACAAACGAATTTACAATGAAATTTATAATATCAGTACGATTTGTGATTTTAAAGTTTATCTGGGAAGGAAAGTGTATTGAAGGCAGAGAAAACAAATCAAAGCCGTATTCACTATTAATACAGATCTAATTTAATAGGTCACTTCATTACTCTCATTAAAGTATTAGTTGAAATAAAATCAGTCTCTCTATCATTTGATATTTATCACTGAACTTGATAACGACTAGAAGTGAGTGAAGTTTTATTTCCAATATGTAATTATAATAGGAGTGTTCGCAACGGCTACATTTTGTAAACGTTAAATATCAATATGGGACTATTAAATCACCTATTATTCTTTACGTGATAATATATTCATTGAATATATTCTTTTCACGGCGTGATCACTTAACACCCATATTAAATTAGGATTTTTCGTTATAATATTTAACGATAGTGATTTTTAAAATGAATATATATAAAGTTAATATATATACATTTTAAAAATGTATGTATTTTCACGACGTAACGATGCGACATCTCACTCACACGAGTCACGTGTCGTTACGTCGCACTCTCACATAATATCACGTTTCAAAAATATTTCACTCTTACTCGTTATAACGAAATATGGAATATATTATTTATTTAACAATATTAGTTATTTTTATACGTGATAAGTTATAACGAAGACTGTTATAACATTAACAACAGGACGGCGCCAGCCCGCTGTTCATCGCGGCGCAGAACGGGCACGCGGGCGCGGCGCGGCGCCTGCTGGCGGCGGGCGCGGGCGCGGACGGCGCGCGCCGCGACGGCGCCACTCCGCTGTGGATCGCGGCGCAGTGCGGACACGCCCGCGTGGCGCGCGCGCTGCTGCAGGCCGGCGCCAGCGTCGACGCCGTCAGGCAGGTGCGTAGTGCACGCAAGTGTTAAGTGGTGGAACTCAACGCCGCATTTTGTCTTTTTACCACGGCGAAGAAGTAAAAAATTCAATATTTCATTTCTTCAAGTAGGAAACAAACCCACAACGTGTCGGTTACAGTCACACCCTAGTGCCGCTGCGCCACAACAGACCTCTAATATTTCATTTCTTCTAATATCAAACATATGGAACTCCTTATAGAAAGATCGGGAGATTCCCTTGACACATACAATATAAGTAGCAGAGGAAACTTATAAGAAAGTATTTTCGTCAAAACTCTAAATATATAATAGTACATTTGTTGTACAATGCATGGTACAGGACGGAGCGACGCCGCTGTTCAAGGCGGCGCACAAGGGGCACGCGGCGGTGGTGGCGGAGCTGCTCAAGTACCGGCCCAACCTCGGACTGCTGCCTGTGAGTTATCTCACACTTATCTAATAGATGAGGTTGCACGCTCTATCCCGCACATTGGCAGGATTGGCAAAGAGAGGGTACTTGGGAACCCAGTGTTAAGTCATTTCAGTAGCGACTTTCTGTCGCAAAAAAAAAATATTCTCTAGTAGTGTGAAAAAAATAATATTTAATGCATTTCAAATTATTCATGAAGATTATTGGTAAGATTTTTAATAAAATAGGGAAGTCACCGCTTGATATTTCTACCTTCAAGGAGGCAGTAGGTCAATATTGAAGCTGTCATGACAAGGTGTTAGTAAACACTCGTGAATTAAATAGTTTTTCGGTTTCTATGATTCTCTCTCTCAGCTTCACGCTGTATCCCGCACATGGCAGGGTGGGCAGAGGGAACTTGAGAACCTAGTGTTAAGACACTCCGTTCCACTTCCGCCGAATTTGAGGCATTGCGTGTTGAGTGGCGGAACTCAACGCCGCGTTTTGCCTTGTACAAGAGCGAAGAAATGTAAACATTAAATATTTAAATTGAAAATATTAAATATTTCATTTCCTCGACTGGGGATCGAACCCAGAACCTGTTACTTGTCCCGTTTTCGTAGACAATGCTCGTACTAGAAACGACACCGAAATCGTACATAATTTCGAAGAAGTGCAAATTGGTCTCCCACAGAACGGGCAGACGGCGCTGCACGGCGCCGCCGCGCTCGGCCAGCTCGCCTGCGTGCGGCAGCTGGTGGCGGCGGGGGCCCTGGCGGCCGGGGCCCTGGCGGCCGGGGGGCCCGGCGCGGCGGGGGGCCCGCGCAACGCGGCCGGCCTGACGGCGCTGCAGGCGGCGGCGGCGGCCGGCCAGCGCGACGTGGTGGCGTACCTGCGCCAGCAGTAGCTGATGTTATTATTATCCTTATATATATAATCCATGTCTTTTTACTATCATATATTTCTAAATATCTGTATTATAATGGAACAACAAGGTCAAACAATATTCACTATAAAAACAATAGATATATTAACATTTATATACATATAAAGTATGATATATTTTCTACATATATAGCAGTGTACTCCTATATGTCACCTGGTGCTTAGTGTTTGTGTGCAAACACAGAGCAACTGTAAACGCGACAGCAGCGAGTTCGATTTCCACTCGAAAAAAAAATAGAAAGAAAGATATATTTAATAATTTTATTTACTTCCCTCTATTAGCGAGGAAAAAATATAAGGAATCTCCCTTGGGCTGTCTTGCTAAGTGCAGGATATAGCGGGAAGTTTTTCAGCAAATATATAATTATGGGTTCAATTCCCACTTGGAAAACTAATTATTTTCAATGAGATGATTATTCAATAGTACCAAAACGCAAATTCTTTTTAATTGTGCAGAGCAAACGTAAAGTGTCTTAACTCTATGTGGAAATTTTGCTATCCTATTCTAAATATGTATCTATTGTATCATGTAAGTGGTGTCTTAGTGTTCAGTCACTCTGCTTTCCATTATCTGGGTGACGAAATCTAATGATTTTTTTTAACACAATATTACCAATATAAAACTTATTATAAATTTTATTTAATTGAACACAACATATTACTTTTTCAAGAGTAAATTGATTGTGACTATGAATAAAAATACTTTGTTCGGAAATAATATAAAAATTTAACTAGATTTGAATCCACAGGATTCAAATCCGGTTAAATTTAAGAAAAAACAAGAAAATATCATAACTAGTCAATTATATAATATAACACTCGCATTGAATCTTTTACTTTCGAATCTCTTATATTGGTTTATTTTTTAAATATGAAGTATAACATGAATTTAATATATACTTTGGTCGTTTTATTAATTCCTATGTAAAATCTAATTTAAAATGAATATCAATAACTATAGAAATATACAGAATACTGATACTGATAGCTTTTTTAAATGTATATTTTATATAATAAAATATGTTTTATAAATAACAATATATACTTACATATTATATAAAAGTTCTTTTAGTGATGAAACGTATCGTCGGCTTAGATGTAAACCTGCTAACAGCCTATTAAGCAAATTGTCAGAAAACAAAAAATATTTCTTTAAAGCTATAAGTTTACTTGTACGTTTATAATCGAAAGGTTTTTATAGATCGGAACTTAATTTGTATTATCTACTATACGAAACAAAATTAAGATTAATTTTCAATATTTTTTACACTTTCCAATGATACTAAAATGTACGATAAAGGGAGAATTAGATATTTTTACACTTTAAGACCACATATTTAAAAACACTTTTACACTTGCACTTATAAAAATCTTATTTTTATATTTGTTTTAAGTATATATTTTTTTTGTATTAATACACTTGTCATACTTCGTTTTATTTTTTATTTGACGCATTAGTGTTCATTTTCCCGCCATTTCGGTCGACCACAGATAAAATATGCTGTAATAACTCATGCCATCAGATGAATTTTCATGTTTTTTTATTTTAAGTTTGTTTTTTTTTTATTTTTATTTTTAATATTTTATATTTAAATAACATATACAAAAGTACTAATTTAATGCCAGTTACTTTACGTCTCTAAGAGCGGCATTTTGCATTTTTTTTTTTATTTTAATCATATGTTTTTTTAATAGAACGGTATAAATAGTTTGGTTTAACTAAATACAATCTACTATATTTTATATTCCTATTCGCTGTAAATTGCGTCCTGAGAATGAAAGTGATGAAACTCAGTGTTATAAATTATTTATAAAGAAATCTCCATTGAATTTTATTGTTTTTTATTTTGCACTTTTTAGACAAAATCAGATGAGATTTCTGAGTTAAATCATTTACATTATAAGGATACTATATAAATATATATTGAAATATATGTATAGTGTAGTGTGTATGTCGGTGTGTTAAAGTTTTATTTACGTTAATAAAAACTTATTTTAGGATAGCACTGGCTTTTTATTTCATTCCTAAATCATTGACTTTTGAGAATTGAACATTTGTAATCTTGCTGAAGATGACCTTTAACAATACGAATGTGACAATTCAATAAACTTTTTAAATCATTAAGAAAGTTAGTATCAATTTAAGTTGAACATTTAGTGAGATTTTTTCCTAAATAGTATGCTGTCATAATGTATATTATGGTGTGTGTATGATTGACAAGTTTAGTTTAGTTTTGCACTCACTTGGCATTTTTCTTGCGCCATAACAGTCTAAGTTTCACGATGATATCAATTATTAACTGAGTCAAATTTCAATTTTTTGTTAAAAAAAAAACATGTCCCGCTGAGTTTCTTTCGCCGGTTCTTCTCAGGTCTGAGGCAGTAACTTTAGTGAACTGGTGGTAAATTGTTTGACGTTCAAAAAACGAAGCTTGTAACTTCTTATTTTGAATGAAAACATTTGAATTTGAATTTTTAAAAGTTTCTTATGTATTATTACTTTTTTTTCTTTTTTTTTTTTTTTTTTTTCGGCGGGTAGGTGCAAAAGTAGCAACAGCTGTTTAAAGAGCTCTTAGTTTATTTATTTTAAAATTAATTTATTTGAAGTTTTTTATTATTTAAAAGTAATGAAATAAAACATCTAACCTGCCAGCAGTATATTTCCTTTAAAATTACTGCCACCCTGTAAGAAGTACACAATACCAAGTGACCTTGCATACCCTTGAAGCTACTGTGGTCTTCAAAACATTTTTAACAAATCATACACTGCAATGGAGTCTATCAAGCACTCAATAGAAGAATTAACACAGCATTTTAATGTACAAATGGCCGAATTTCAGAAAAACTTGAACTCGGTGAACAATACAGCAAGTCCAACTGCAAGCCTCGCAGCACAGTTCAATAGTTTCCGAAACTTTGTGTTGACCGCTCTTGAGGGGCTCCAGCTTCAGGTCCAACTTCTCACAAGGCAGTGTGATAATATAGAAATGCGTAGTCGAAGAAAAATCTTGTTAGTGCACGGAATTAGTGAAGACAAAAAGAAAGAAGACACCGCTACACAAGTGATCCAAGTGTTGGCAAAGCATCTCAAAGTCCCTGATTTCTGTACTGATAACATTAGTAGATGTCAGCGACTAGGTAAAATCACACCAGGGAAGTCTAGACCCATTTTACTTAAGTTCAGAGATCAATTGCTAAGAAATCAAATCTGGTATTCAAAGTCTTCTCTCAAGAACACAGGAATCACCCTCTCTGAATTCTTAACTAAGCCCCGCCATGAAACTTTATGGCTGCAAGACAGCGCTTTGGTATCTCAAAATGCTGGACCAAAGACGGTTTTATTATTGTTGTGGACCCTGATGGTAAACATACAAGTATAGTCTCTTGCGCTGAACTTGACGATATATCCAGCAAATCAGAAGCTCAAAGCCAAGGAATGTCTGCTCCAACCACATTCAAATCATCTGCTACAGCCAAGCAAGTTGTCCGTACGACCAGGAGAATCGTAAAAAAGTAACACATATATTTTTTTTTCTTTTTTGCTTATATATCTTACTTATTTCTTTTTCTTTTTACGAAGATTCTGTTTTCATTTATTTATTTTTTGTTCCATTGATATAGGTAGTCAATACTCATTAATTATTGGATTAGGTTCTTCTTGTTATTAATTTACATTTATTATATTTTTCATATATTTAGTTATATATATTAATAATATCTATTTATATACTATTATTACCCACAATTTTTATTTATTAATTTATATAAACATACGCTGTAATGACAGATGACAGCTTGACAGCTATGGTATGCTATTCTTCAATAGATAATATTTGAACAAATGTCGCTAATACCGTCTCGTTACACGATAACTATTTGTTAAGTTCTTCTTTTTATTTATTTATTTTTTTTTTCTTTAACAATTTTTATCACTTTAAGTACTGCTGACTGGTGAAAATGCTTGATTATATTTAATTTAATTTGTATTAATTATTAATAAAACATAATCTTATATATAAATATATATAGATATATTTTATTATTATTTTATTATTTTTATTTATTATAGTTATTATTACTATTATATTATACATATACATATTTATATTCATGCAAAGATTAGTATATAATACATTTGTTAAAAAAATGGATAATATGTTAGACAATGATAGTTTTAGTAGTAGTGGTGATAGTATACATGATAATTCATTTCATCAGTGCGATTCTATGACAACTGACGATAGTTTTCATAGCACTCCCTCCTTCTCTCAACTCCCTGCTGGACAGCAAACTTAATATCTTTTCCAAAAATTTTAATGTAGTCCACATTAATGCACAAAGTATACCAGCTCACTATCCAGATTTGCTAGACTCATTTAATGTAAAACATGTACATGCTATACTAGTATCGGAAACGTTTCTTAAACCTAGTTTACCATCAACTGCTTATGCTATACCAGGATTTCATTTAATACGGAATGATAGGACAGGGAAAGGCGGAGGAGGAGTGGCGATCTATCTTAGAAGTCATATTCCCTTCTCTATATTAGATAAATCGCCATCAGCCTACTCAAACTCATCGGAACATATTTTAGTAGAAGTTCTTTTTGGAACTCTCAAAGTCTTACTTGGTGTGGTTTACAGTCCTACACTGCATATTAATTATTTCGACTCATTTGAGCTTCTATTAGAAAAATATGTTCCGGGAGCTGACCACTCTATAATAATGGGTGATTTTAACACATGTCTCATTAAGAAGGACTCACGCGCAAATCAGCTTAAAACCATAATTACTAGCTCTAACCTTAATATTCTTCCAACAAACGCAACTCACCTATTCCCTGGCTGTACCCCATCTCTACTGGACCTCATGATTGTCTCGTCAACTGAGCGTGTAGCTACCTTCGGTCAAATTTCGGCGGACGCGTTTTCATATCACGATCTCCTTTACCTTTCATATAAAATACGTCCGCCCAAAATAAAGCCGTCTGTAGTTATGCGCAGATGTTTTAATAACATCGACAATGACATATTCATGAGCGATCTTAGTCGAATTGACTGGGATAGCATATTTCATGCAGAAAATATCGATGATAAATTAAATATTTTCAATTCCATATTGATTGAGCTCTTCGATACACATGCACCGCTTCGCCCAATAAAGATAAAACATCTCCCTGCTCCGTGGTTAACTAAAGATATTAAATTGCTTATGGCGAAACGTAATAATGCCAAGTCCAAATATAAGAAAAATCCTACGGATGATAACTTGCAAAGGTACAAAATACTACGCAACAGATGTAATAAGGCTTGCAGGGATGCGCGACGTAATTATATCTATTCATCGATTGACTACAGAAATCCTGGAAAAACCTGGAAATTTTTGAACACGATGGGAATAGGTGGCAGGCGCACTCAGCGTACTACAATCTTAAACGACTGTACGGATTTAGATTCACTGAATAATTTCTTTACTAATGTTAACATCATGGATAATAACGCCAAAACTAAGACACTTGAATCTCTGTCGCGCCTTGCCAATCATTCTGGTATCCCTTTCTGTTTTACGCCTATCACAACTGCAAAAGTACGAAAGCATGTAATAGCCATTAAATCAGATGCCACAGGCTATGATAACATAAGTCGCCGTATGATTATGTTATCTCTTAATACTGTCCTTCCTATCCTATGCCATATATTTAACTTCTCACTATCCTCTAGCAAATTTCCCGACGTTTGGCGTCATGCCCTTGTGATCCCCACACCAAAAACATCCAATCCAATATCTTTTTCCAACTATCGACCAATTTCCATACTCCCTTTTCTATCAAAAGTTTTTGAACGCATTGTGCATGATCAATTGTACCAATTTTTACATACCAATAACATCTTATCCCCTTTTCAATCAGGTTACCGCCCTGGCCATAGCACAGTCACGGCACTTAACAAAGTCTGCGATGATATTCGAGCTGGTATTGATAATAAACAGGTCACTCTGCTTGTTTTATTAGATTTCTCAAATGCCGTTAACACAGTAGACTTTGATATTCTATTAGCAATATTAAAGTCCATAAATATTTCCTCAAACGCTACTGAATGGTTTTCATCGTACATACGGGGCCGCAGACAGAGTATTAAACTAGATAATAGAGTATCTTCACTGAGCCACATTAACGCTGGTGTCCCGCAAGGTGGAGTCCTGTCACCATTACTCTTTTCCATTTTTATTAATACTCTCACTCAACACATATCTTCTTCTTATCACCTTTATGCTGATGATTTACAAATTTATACAACAGTAGCCGTCAATGATATTGCTAGTGCAACTGCCAAAATTAATTCCGATTTACAAATGATAAATATCTGGTGTAAATCATTTGGGCTCACTATAAACCCAAGTAAATCTCAGGTTTGTGTGTTCGGCACCTCTAAACAACTATTTAAAATATATTCGTTTCCACTATCGGTATCATTTGATAATGTTAGTTTAGAGCCTAGTGGGAGTGTTGTGAACTTGGGAATCAGGATGGATAGCACATTTTCCTGGGCACCTCACGTTTCTGAGCTCAGTCGTAAGATTTTCTCTGCTATAGGTAGACTAAGAAGATGGAAAAATCTCTTGCCTTTAAAAACCAAAATATCCCTGGCCCATACCCTTCTTCTGCCTATCCTAGACTACGCGGATTCTTGCTATCTAGATTTATGCCAGCAGCTACTTAATAAGCTTGAACGTCTGCAAAATCTTATTATAAGATTTATATTTGGACTAAGAAAACACGACCATGTGTCTCAGTTTCGGACTCAACTGAAATGGCTAACGATAAAAAACCGACGTAACTTACATTCCCTCACTCTCCTCTATACCATTCTTTTCCACCCTGTTACTCCTTTGTACCTTAAAGAACGGTTTAAGTTCTTGGGGTCAACCTCCCTGCACACTCAACCCCTCCGCTCCCGTGCTAACAACCTTCTGGAAATTCCTTTGTGCCGTACGAAATGTTATGCTGAATCCTTCACGATCAAGACTGTTAAGTTATGGAATGAGCTGCCACTTATAGTTAAACAATCTCAGTCAGTTGAAATATTTAAACGCCGTCTTAAACTACACTATCTGGAGCAAAATCTATGAGAATTTATTTTGTGTATGTATATGTATGTATGTGTGTGTGTGTATGTATGTATATATGTATGTATGTGTATGTGTGTGTATGTGTATGTATGTGTATATATGTATATGTGTATGTATATGTATGTATATGTATATATAGTGTGTATATATATATATGTATATATATGTGTGTATATGTATATATATATATATGTATATATATATATATGTATATATATGTGTATATGTGTGTATATGTATGTATGTGTATGTATGTATATGTATATATATATGTATATATGTATATATGTATGTATATGTATGTGTATGTGTATGTATGTATGTATGTATGTATGTATATATGTATGTATGTAGGTATGTATGTATATATGTATTTATGTATGTATTGTGTGTATTGTATATATATATAATTCAGGTAAATCAATACTGTAGAGTATATTTTAAATAAATATCTTATAATGTATAAATATGTGATACTTTTTGCGCCATTCTGCTTTTCATAATACCAGATTCTATAGTACCGGTTGCCTGTAAGAGATCACTTTCAGTGATAAGGCCGCCGTTGCACATTTACAGTTTGTGTAATGTAATATGTTTAATATGTGAAATGTTAACCCATACAATATGTAAAGTGCAATAAAGTATTATTATTATTATTATTATTATTACAAAGTTAAAAGTTAAATGTATATATAGAATGATACAATAGATATATCATATGTATTATTTTTAACATAACATTGAAATATCTTCAATATGTTCATTTTGTTCAGTAACAAACGGAGTCAAGTATTTTTCAAAAAAAAAAAACAAATATTTATTAAAAAAAGTTTTATTAAAATACTCTTATATAATACAAAATACTTTAATTATTAACTACTAACTAATATATAGAATTTTAAGGAATAACTACTAAGTCCTAGAACCTACTTAAAATAAATATTAATTTTTTTATATCAGAAAGTGTTTGTAGTATTTAAATATAAATAATGTTATTTTATTTAATCACAACAGCACGAGAGACATTTTTTTATCTTTATTATTATATAAAAATGAGAAACATGAACAATTTCACATTGTCAATAAGTATTTGACATATATTCTCTTTTTCTCTTCAAGTATGAAGCCAGAATTTACAAATTATTAACATTTTAAAAATGTTGTCTGACACAAAAAGAATAGTATAAAATTAGAAAAAAAAAATAACGTAACTGGATTCGAACCAGCGCCTCTTGGTAACTGACCAAGCGCTCTGACCACAAAGCTATATTTTCTTATCAAGTTGCGTTGCAATTCTTAAATTGGTTACCAATTAGCGTCAAGGAGATTTTTTTATACATATTCTAAGTACAGTAGAAACTCGATCAACCGGACTAGCCGTAAGACATTCGG
Organism: Eueides isabella; assembly: GCA_019049475.1. Lineage (NCBI taxonomy): Eukaryota > Metazoa > Arthropoda > Insecta > Lepidoptera > Nymphalidae > Eueides > Eueides isabella. The sequence continues at coordinate 621,988 of CM032391.1, read as the reverse complement.
ATAATCGAAAACCCGGATAGAACGGATTATGTACACATATAGAAATGTTATTCAAAACAACAAACAGAGATAAAAACCAAAATTTATATTCATTAAAAGAAATACTTTCTTCAACATACAGAACATTAATATAATAATCCGTATAATCAAGTTTCTATTGACATTCACAATAAACAAACGGCGTTTAACTCAGACATTCCCTCGCGGCGGCGGCGATGAGCGCCGCGTGCGGTCGTCCGGCGGGCAGCGTCTCCGTGCACGCGGCGTAGAGGGAGAGCGCCGCGGAGTGTCCGCTGGTGCTCGCCGGTAATGGCGGCCGAGTGCCTGCCATACGTTAGAAAATTTCAAACTTGACTTTTTTTATTTTTTTATTTAATCCCTAAAATATGAAGCGAGAATTGAACCCGCATCTTTCACTTAAAATAAATACAATGTGTTTGTAGTCTTTATTTTAGCTCTAAAAACAAAAATTGTTAAATATATTTTACAATTATTATTTTACAAATTAATATTATTGAATATTTCTATTTTTAGCTTTTCACTTATTACGAACGAGGTAAGTTGGGTTACTTAGGATATTCCATCCCTATTAAGATACTACCATAATCTCACTTGCAACCGATTCTTTGTGAATTGAGTGACGAAAATTAACGCCGCGCTCTGTCTCATAATCAAAGCGTCGTAATTAAAACATTAAATATTAGTGGTAGTACACATGGTTCACAAGTTCCCTCTGCTTACTCAGCCATGTAAATTAAGCTGGAAAAAAAAATGTTACCATATTTATCTCTGAAGACATCCTCATCCCAGCTCTGCTCCACACTCTCATCCAGGGTCTCATCCAACGAGTGCGGGGGCATCAAGGCCATCATCTCCCAAAATGTCAGCCCCAGCGGCCAAATGTCAGTCTTGTTTGTGATTTGACCACCGTGTATCACCTCCGGGGCGCTCCAGGCCTCCGTGCCTGGGAATTTAAATTCAAACTACATTTAGCACTCCTTCTCTCTGGTTATTTCACTATGGATGCAGTGTGAATTTATGTTAAGTAATTCAGAATACTAAATTGAATAATTTTGTCAATGGTTCATTAAAGGTACTTTAACATGTAAAAAATTAATTAAAGCAATAGAAAATATACATTGATTTCAGATGTTTTGCATAATCAGTGGTGGCACTGAATGTGCCTCATTGACATAGCGAGGAAACTAAAATATTTCACTCAATCTCAGTCAGCTTCACACTGTATCCCGCACGAGGCAGGGTAGGCAGAGGGAACCCGGGAACCTAGTGTTAAGACACTCCGTTCCACTTCCGTTCCCACTTTCCGCCGAATTTAAGGCATTGCGTGTTGAGTGGTGGAACTCAACGACGCGCCTTGCCTTATTACCAGAGCGAAGAAATGAAACATTAAATATTTTAAATTGAAAATATTAAATATTTCATTTCCTTGACTTGGAATCGAACCCAGAACCTGTAGGTTACAGTTACACGCTTATGCGGCTGCGCCACGACAGGCCTCAACGAAAAATCGCCTAAAGTGGGGATTGTATCAGTGCCCTTTGTACACAATTATACCCCAGTACGATAATATTCCCCAACAGGTCAAAAAATTACTATTAAACACCATCTGACTGTAAATCCTATAGTTTAGAATTCAATTATCACTCAACGAATATAGAATGAGCAAAAAAAGAACTATTTAAACAAACATACCATAATACAGTTTAGTTCTATGCATCTCTTTATCAAACACACCATTTTCATCTAAAGGCAAGGTCACTCCAAAGTCGCATAATTTACAAATTACAAAGTCACCATTCACTAAAATATTATATGATTTTATATCTCCATGTAGAATTTGTATTTTAGTATGCAAATAGTCTAATGCTTGTCCTATGTCCAATGCAACCTGCAAAGAAATGAAAAAAAAATTACTTAATGTTGGCAGAATGTTCCAGACTCTTTCTTTCAGCTACTAGCAACACTCCATTGTATTCCCCACTTTCCACCAAATTTAATGCATGAAGTGTTGAGTGATGGAACTCAATGGTTTGTTATCAAAATAATGAAATTAAAAAATATTTCATTTTGATAAGGTGGTAGGTCCCAAATTTCGATTAAAAGATGATTTTTTATTTCTTAAGAGAACAATGTGTGAAAGTTCAGAAAGCCTAACATCAGGGTGGCCACAACTCCTAAATCATATAGTAGTATTATAAATTAAAATATTTTTTTACGTTGAAAGAGTGTTATGGGAGCCAGATGGCGAGAGAGGCTCATATACATTATAAGTTAATAAAATATTATATTAACATTATTCTAGATATCTAACACAGTGCTGAGAGTATTCTTTAGTTTCTACCAAAATTTAGATACAAACTCACATGGCTTTCACCAGAGCAGAGATTATTACATAGAGATATTTCCATCATTGGACATTAACACATGATCCTCTCATTAACAATCAGGTTCACTAAAATGGTCAAAGTATTTTTTTTTTATGAAAGAGATGGCAAATGAGCGTATGGGTCACCAGATGGTAAGTGATCACTGTCGCTCACGGCCCCGTGTAACTCCAGAGGAGCTACAGGAGCGTTGCCGTCTTTTAAGATGGATGGGCACCGGGACCCAGCATTGCCTAATGCGAAACGCAGTGGCCAAAGCCACTACTTAAACAATCCGGTCGATTCTGCCCATGCATGTTGCCATTACTAGCAACGTGACTCTACCACACGCACTTTAGTCGCCTCTTACGACACCATCAGTACCAGGGTGATCCTATTCTAAGCCGGGATCACACGGCATGAATTATATTAAGTATTAAGCTTCTAAATGAAATAATATATATTTACCTTTAAAATTTGTTTCTCAGTGAAGGGCTCACAATTATCCTCAGCTCTATTTTCAATCATATCACCCAAAGACAGGTCACAGGCTTCCATACCCAAATACAATATTTTCCCCTTACTAAATGCTCTAAACCCCACTATATTTGGATGGGACATCTTTTTAAGAAGTTCTGCTTCCACTTGCAGCCTGTCTGTATACACTCTGTTAGGTTTTACTCGTTTGTTTAACATTTTTAAGGCCCATGGAGAACGTATTTGTCCGGCTTTTGGTGATCGTACTAATTGCATTACTGATACACCTATATAAAAATATTTAAAAATATATATAAATAACTTATAATACCTAGCAACATATATTTACATTTTGTTGTAAATAAAATAAAACTATACCTGTGCCATATCCAAGTCTACTTAAAAATGGTGAAGGCGGTATAGTTATTGTTTCACTGTTTTCAACTGCTCTATTTACTTTGACAGGGGTTTTGAACTCTGCCATTATTAGTTTTTATAAAATATTCAATGTTATTAACACTTTTATTTGAAGAAAACAAGTATCCACACTAAATTTTAAATAAGCAGTAGTAACTAATAATCGTTAGACAAATGCCTTTGTTTTAAATTTGAAAATGACATTTCAACGGGATTTGGATGCTTATCTCTTTGACATTGACATTTTTTTATTGACGTTTAAAAATATCCTTTCCTTTATTCTCAAGATTTATTGTCGAACTTGAAATTTGATTTAAAATCATCATGGAAATCTTAGGCCACGCGTGTACGCCCACACATTTGGCAAAATTAAGAATTAAAGATAACTCTACTTGCGAGTGTGGTTTGTAAGAAGGCTCTATGGATCACATTGTTTTTAATTGTCCAAAACTCAAATACTCTCTATACGATATCCTTCCTTCTAACATCCAGCGCCCTATTAATGTGAAATGTGTATTACCAACATTTTAATAAAAGGACTAGTCCTTTAATTAAAATGTTGGTTAAGTTTACTGTAGATAATGCCATTAAGTTATAGTTGATATAATATTAGTTCATACTTATTCTCATTGATACAAAAAATATATCCATTTTTTTATGGATGAGACACGGCAGTCCAGCATCATTCAAATTTATATTTTACCTTCTTTAGAAATATTTCTTCCCATGGACATACAAATATCCAAACATATAAGAAAAAAGTAGAACATGGTAGACCATTCGTCAAATCTAGGGGCGATGTACCTTTCAGGTGAAAGTTGATCTTTATACATTTCTTTACGAGAGTAACCTAAGGGCAACCTTGAAGAATTAAAAGGGTGCCTTACCTTCCCTAGTCAATGACGTCACGTCACGTCTTCGTAGATTACGTCTTGTCTTTTCATAGTGTAACGACAAAATGAAGAAATCTTTATCTCGGTCACCTTATATGTTATTTTTAATTTAGCTTCGATTTAAGACAACATTTGTTTAATCAGAAACATTTTTTATAGATTCCCGTGATTTCCCGTATATAGCAGAATTAGCTTCTGCTAATTCCCAAGTTTTTCTAAACTTGGGAACATACTGTTAAGACATTCCGTTTAACATCACTTTCATTAACCACTTTACACCCAATTCTGTTGACATTGCGTGTTGAATGGCGGAATTCAACGCTGCATTCCTAAATAAATATATTATAAATTGGTGCGAAGGTAAGTTTTAGTAAGATTACTTGATTCATTCATTACTAATGTAGTACAAACCGTACCATCAAGTTATTTTGATTGTCCTGATAAGAATAAAATTATGAGATTTTATCTTTTCTTAATATTTTACTTCCCAATTCTAAAACTTCAATAGATGCGTGTGTAATTACGCCATATATTTATAATTAATGCATAATAGGCACGCTTCGTAAATATTAACGTTCTAAGTAATTTGATTAATCGATAGTTCCTATTTCTAATTATAATAGAACTCTTATCGGATGTTACTTCGGATGGAAATCAAAGGAGGAAGGCCGGCGTTCAAAGCCGTAAGAACTTCTTTGTTTTACATGATGTTCTCGAATGTGTATAATAAAAAAAACATTTATTTAAAATATAAGTAGCGTAATTATATTAAAAGATAATGTATTTCTGCTTACAAATTTAAATAACTTGATTTTATATATTTTTTTGATTCTATAATTGTTGGTTCTTTTTTACATTAAACGATATTTGTTTATTAATTAATACATTTTGGTTAAATGTTACAAATTAAGAAAAACACTTTGATTTTCTCCAATTTTGAAGTATGGCATTTTTCTGAATAGCAAGACAATGCTATACTTCAAATGCTATGCTATATGTTAAGACACTCCGTTCTCCATTTTCCTGCCCAATATAAGAAATATCCGTGAGAGAATATTAACGTCGTGCTTAATCACACGCGAGCGAAAGAATAAAAATATTTTAAATTTTATGTCTAGCCTCTTGTGGCACAGGGGCCACAAGCGTCTTTTTATTACTTTTAATTATATATAATTTACTTACTTACTTACTTGGCTTCACGCTATACCTTTTGCGGGGTAGCCAGAGTGTACAGAGCACCAAACGCTGCGGTCTCGGCATACCTCTTTCGCCTCGTCCACTGTCATCAACCTCTTCATACATACTTCCAGGGGGTCCTCATGCTTTTTACGTGATCGTCGATACTGTGTTTTCGAAGGTCAACCGAGGTCTCCCCCTCCCTCTCTTACCACTCACTTTTCCTTTATAAATCTTTTTTGCCATTCTTACTTACTCATTCGCTCGACGTGCCCAAACCACCTGAGCACGCATATAATATTTAATATTTTAATTTCCTCTTCTTTACAACGAGGTAAAGTGCGTCGTTGAATTCCGCCACTCAGCACACAATGCCTCAAATTTAGCGGACTTTATAAATATTGGATAAAAAATTCCACTACATCATCCTGACAATGTGCAATTAACTCTTAAACTGCGTATCCAATTTCCATCCAATAGATTAAAATTCACCGCAATGAAACAAGGCTTTCGATAAAAAACAATTTGTTTCGGTGTCATAGACTGACAGACGGGCAAACTAATTACACTGCTCTGTTTGTGACGATTTTTGAAAATGATAAACAATGGTGATCGTTCAACCCGTTTAGTCTGTGACTATAATACTAACTACGAAAGAAAAAGAGAGAGAGAGAGAGAGAGAGAGAGAGAGTTAGTCGTAAAAAGGAGTGACTTAACTCATTTCTCAATTTACTCTGTTTCAAGCGTGGATGGAGCGTTTAACTGCGACCGCGTTGGTTATAGGTTCAGTTGATTGATTTTCGTATCTAAGGTCTAGAAAACCGATTATCGATCTATATGGATTGAGAAGGGTATATCTTAACACTAGGTTCACTTTACTCATCATGTTGTGACTAAGAAGCAATATATGGTAGTTATGAGAGATACATCAAACATGGAGTTACCTATACCTTATGTTATAACTAGCACGAGAGCGCGCAATAAAAATATTGTGAATTGTAATAAATATAAATATTGTGAATTATATTATGATTATTTTTACTCAATACTTCTCATTTTTTTTATGGTCCAGACACGGTAAACGAGCGTACGGGTCACTTGATGGTAACTGATGACCGTCACCGACGGTCCTGTGTAACTCCAGAGGAGCTACAGGAGCGTTGCCGGTCTCTAGAATGTGGATGGGCAACAAGGCCCGGCATTTCCCAATGCGAAACGCAGTGGCCGAAGCCACTACTTAACGTCGGTTTTAAATGCCAGGGGTGGTAATGATCCGGTCGAGTCTGCCCATGCGTGTTGTCATTGCTGGCAACGTGACTCTCTCACATGTACTTTAGTAGCATCTTAAGACACCATCAGTACCAGGGTGATCCTATTCTAAGCCGGATTCACACGGCTCATATCTTGGCTTTGCATTTTTCTGCATTTATCAGTAAGTGTGACCCTTACGCGCTTTACTGCGGGGTTAAGCTCCGCCGACACGAATTGTCTTTAAAATATAAAAACTATTAATATAAATATTCATTATATAAAACGGTTTTTATAAAACGTAGAGTTGAACACAATATCTTTTACGAGTATATTTCAGTATCTCTCTACATAATTCTATAAGTTTTAAATTAAGGCCCTTTAGCGCGGCGTTAAGCTCCGCCGACACAAATTACCATTAAATTGATCTATAATAGAAAAACGAAGCAAAGAACATTAGCAAAATACCAAAATGAGTGTTATTAAAGAAAAACACATCTAACAACTATTGTATATTAAAACAAGTACAGTAACATGCAAGAACAAGTCTCATCGATTGTTTTTATGTATCATATCGATTATTCTGTACTTCTATAGTATAGAGTAGATATATAGTATAGTATAGTATTCAATATCGGCGATCAGTGATCTATCGGGCACGGCCGCGAGCGCGCGATCGCTCTTGCCATGTTAATTGTGAGAGTGGCGTAACCAAGATGTCGCTGTGTAACATACTCAGGTGAACTAGGGCGTTACGCTTGTTTCGCTTTTGATTTTTTTTATTTTGTTGGTTTTTTCACGCTGTATCCCGCATGTCGATAGGTAGAGGGAGGGAACTTGGGAACGTAGTTTAGCACTTTTGTTGTTTTTTTTTTATAGGTAAATAAAGTTGGTGTGGTGTTTTATATTTTAAAGAGGGTATAAAAAATCCTTGTGCTGGATTAAATTTATAGAAAAAAATTGTTAGTTATTTATTTATTTTTTAGCTTCTTGTTCTTAATATTTCTCAAATAGCAGTTGGCAGAGGGAATCTAGTGTTGAAATACACCGTTTTCTAATTTACGATGAATTTTTGGCATTACGTGTTAAGTGGCGCAATTCAACGCCGCGTTTAGCCTTGTTCTTTCGAGCGAGTTTAATATATCTCAATTTGCTCGAGTTGCATCCATAGCCTTACTGCGTTACACTGATACTTGAGTCCCAGTGTCACGACAGTTCTAACTTATCTATCTACATTAACAATATTAAAGAAATCAAAATCGAAATTAGCTCTTTCTAATTATTTCTAAGTAGTATTTTTTTTAATTTAAAACTTGTAATTACTTAGATTTATTAAAATGTTAATACAAATGTGTTTCGCTAAACAATATATGTGTTGCAGAATCGTGAAATTGAGAAAGACGATCAATTAGTTCTACTAGATATTGGCGTGTGGTGTCCAAATGATTTAAACGTGCAATACGTTAAAAAAATCAAATCCAGATATTAACTACGCGTATACTTCTATACAAGATTGTTTGCTTCAATGCTCTAATCTCAGGAACTACCTGGGAACCCAGTTTTTGCTAAATTCTGGAGGCATTGCCTGTTTAGTGTTTGTTTAAAGTCGGCCAGTGAATAGCGAGGAAATAAAAATATTAAATATTTTATTTCTTCGAGAGTGAATCGACCCCACAACCTGTCGTGCGCTACGCTACGACTGGCCGTATTAAATTTTTGAGAACTGAATTTTCAGTTTTTTTTTGTATCGGGTAATTTATTTATCAGGAAAGGTTATATATAGGCTCGATGAAGCCGATTAACGAAATTTAACGAACGACATGAGAAACTCTTTATAAATAAAATTCAAGTTATCACATTAGCAAACTTTAAGATGAGGTGATTCAAATACAACGCTGTCTAAAATGTTTAATCATACTTTAAAATATAAGTATCATTATATACACTTCATTAATTACAAAATATAAACACAATGCTAACATGCAGTGTATGTATGTAACAAACTCGTCCGAAATACTTGCTTAATATCGACTGTGAAGTATTTGGTGAAAATGAAGAATTACGATTTAATTATCATATAGTAAATATGGCAGCAGAAGTGTAAATATTTTATATAATTGAGAGCGCCCCCTATATAACTGAGAGCGATCCCCATTCTGCCCAGTGTTGCATACACCGTTAAGTTGAAAAAAAAAAACATTATTAGAATGAGAGAAAAATGGAAACATGCGCGGTAAAAAGAATTTGGTAATACCACTCTATCACCAAATTCTTTTTACCGCGTTTTCTTTTTACACATCATACTGGCTCTACAGTATTTAATTATGTAGTAATCAATATTACCAACTGGATTACAACAATGCAACAGACACTACTGTAAAAGGTGACATTTAGAATAAATTAACGGACCCTTAAAGAACCTAAGGGAGCGTTTAGAAAAGATTCCGTGAAAGTTCTATAGAAAATGGAAAATAGAAGGTTTTACATGTCATAGCCCATACAAATTAAATTATGGATTAAAATTTAGTAACCTTTTTCTAAAACCAATTTAATAATTGTACGAACATTCAAGACATGACGTGAGGCCTGTCGTGGCGCAGCGGCACAAGAGTGTAACTGTAACCGACAGGTTCTGGGTTCGACCCCCAGTCGAGGAGATGAAATATTTAATATTTTCAATTTAAATATTTAATGTTTCATTTCTTCGCTCTGGTAATAAGGCAAAGCGCGGCGTTGAATTCCGCCACTCAACACGCAATGCCTCAAATTCGGTGGAAAGTGGGGAACGGAAGTGGAACGGAGTGTCTTTACACTAGGTTCCCGAGTTCCCTCTGCCTACCCTGCCTAGTGCGGGATACAGCGTGAATTTATAAAAAAAACGAACATTCATGAAATGTGAGAACTTGCAGCACAAATGAAGGACATGTCACTTCATACTAAATGAGTGTAAATGCCTGCAAATTAAAGTTTGTCAATATTTATTGGTTATACTTCCTAATGACATAGATACAATCTTGAATTTGATAAAGAAGCCTCTGTGAACGAGTCCGACTCGCACTTGACCGATTTTGCCCTAATAATATAAAAAATAATTAGTCCACAATTAGACTACCGTCTTGCTTCACTAAATATGTAAGCTATAACATGCAGGATGCATTAATTAAATTATACAATGCGATTTCAATATTAAATTTTCTAGAACAATTGTCTATTCATAATTGTAAAAAAGTTTTTGAAGTGTATCAATTGTTTTATCATATAGAGTATAGACCAGTGTTTCCCAAAGTGGGGCGTACGCCCCGGCATTTTGGCAATTGGAGGGGGGCAATAAATGATTTAACCAAAGAAAAATTACCCTACCGCCAAGGCATTTTAAGCCAACGCTTGGCTTAGAGGGGACATGGTGGTTTCAGGAATTCAAAAGTGGGGCGAGGACTAAAAAAGTTTGGGAAACACTGGTATAGACTATATATATTTAGAAGTTTATACTTAAATTTTCATTTTCCAAAAGAGAAACTATTATTTCGAGTTCTCTACTTTATCTCTTTATATATAAGTTATACTTGTATTAAGAATAGCTAATGTCACAATTTGCCTATCCATATGAGGAAATTAAATAATTTTAAGTGTCACGTTATATTAGGATCAAGACGCTCTGTTCACCATTAAAATACTCCGTTCTTAACTTTCCGCCATATTCTCGAAGCATTGCGTGTTGAGTAAAACTCAACGCTTTGCCACGTTACCAGACGGTCAAAATTTGAACATTTATATAATTTGACATCACATTCGTGAGATTCTTTCATTGAACGGCGTAATCTAACCCCGCATTTTGTTCTGTTAGAACTTATTTTTTTTTTTTATAGAGGAATGTTCGCTGCACCACGATGGCCTGTACATGATGGCCTACACAATAGTTTCATTGCGGTCAAGTATATTTAGTTGAGGCCAATCGTGTCGCAGCGGCATAAGCGAAACTGTAAACTGGACAGGGTGTGTACAGGTTTCCTCTGCCTATCCTGCTATGAGCGGATATGATATAGTGTAAAACTAAAATTATTAGTTATCAAATACAAATTCTACAGTTTTAACGCCACAAAGCGAGGTACATATTTATTTTCTATTAGAATGATACGATTGTCTTTATTCTTCAATTTCTCATCTTTTCGTCTAACGATGCCATGGAAACGTTACAAAAAAATATTTGGCTTTACGCTGTGTCCTTGTGTCTCGCTGTGTGTGATAACATTCCGTTCTCAACGCAGAGCCCAATTTTAATGGCGGAACTCAAAGCCATATTTTGCCTTGTTACCAGAGCGTAGATATGAAATGTTTAATTTTGTGGCTTCCCAACTGACAATCGTCGCGGGTAAAGTCGAAGACTATACTTAGACGGCGTCATTAATGCAATAATAAATTAATGCTTGCATTTCAATTATGAATTCAGTTAGGGTAAAAATATAAATTTTAATGTTATATAAAAAATATTTTCAAAATTTACTTTCAGCGATTCCCATTCGAGGAAATAAAATATTGAATATTTCATTTCTTCTCTCTTGTATGCTATGCAAATTGCGGCGTTGAGAACCTAACCTACAATATATCAAATTCAGTGGGGTGTCTTAGCACTAAGCCTGGTAGGTGAGAGTGACTCCGTCAGTTGATCCGAGACTAAGGACTACTATTTTTTCTTTCAGCTTCACGCTGTTTACTGGCAGGGTAGGTAGAGGCAACTTGGAAAACTACTGTTAAGACACTACGTTCCTTTACTTTAGCTCGAATTTGATGCATTGTGTGCTAAAATGCCTGAAAAATGAAAATATTAAATATTTCATTTAATTCAATAGCACGTGTACTACGCTTAAGCCTCTGAGCTACGACAGGCCTCACACAAACAGCTTACACCTATGTTAATATTATCATTTTACACATTTATAATATAAAACATGCAAGTGATGTTTAGCGTTTATGATTAACTCATCGGGCGATGTTGTATAGAAGCATGTGAACGTCACGGAGCCGAGTTATAACAACTGAGGACAATGCCTTTATTGTTATAAATAAAATAAATCTCAGGCCGGTGTGTATTGATTGAAAAAATGTATGTTTTCACATGTAAATATTTCTTTCCAACTACCTTTCTAAAAATATACATAGGCTACCCCGTGACGCGTGAAACCAAAAGAAAATGTTCTTAAAGTTGATTTCCGCCACTTAATAGTTTGTTTCAATATTTAACGGTAAATGGGGAACGGACTGTCTTAAAAATGAATTATTTTTGTGTGAAAAAGTGTGAATATCCAAATATTTCTTGCTTTAAGGCACCAAATCAAAGAGTTTACATTGCTTGTTCTCTTAATTTTGGTTCTTTATATTTTGCGGCGTTAAGTTACGCCATTCAACATTAAACCCTAAAAAACAGCGGAAAATGAAACTCAAGTAGTGTATTAATTTTTAAAAATGTATACTTGTTTATGCTTTATTCAAAATATTACAGAAAAAGCAAAACAAACGTCAAGAGACGTTTCATCTGAATTTTCAAACTATCGCCGCACTTTGTTTTTTAAACCAAGGAAGTAAAATTGTTTACTTAACCGAATCTCCACTCTGAACCAATCCATACAGGCGCTGACTTTTTCATGCTTATGAATTTAGAATATTTGTACTTAAAAATATATATAAGCAGCCTAATTTTCGTTTTAAATATTTGCTCCAGAAAATTGGAACTCACAACTATATTGTATAATAACAACATTTCACACTTGATAACATTAACATATGAAACGATAAATCATAAATATGTAAGGTAAAGTTTCCATCCTTTTCCGTTATAGAATGATATCTATTAAATATATCCTTTGATATACACTTCATAGACTTCTTGGTAATTTATTTTTTTATTTCATTGTAATATAAAACATTCAGCAAGATTTAACGGGTGTGCCTTTTCTTGAAGAATAATTGAAGTACTTACTTATACGGTGTATTATTAAGAACTAATTAATTTAAGCCACCTCAGTAGGTATTTTTGATTAATAAAAGAAAACATTTTTTTTTATTAAAATACTAGTAGATGTTTTTAGTTTTATTATGTTTATTTATAGATACCTATTTTCCGTGTAATAAAAGATATAGATAGTTATAACTTGTATACGAAACCACAAAGTAGTAAGGAAAGTATTTCTTTTGTGTAGGGAAGTTCCCATTTTTTATTTCAGTTTGAATTTGTATCCCGAATATAGCAAGTTAGGCAGAGTAAAGTTGGGAGCCTAGTGTTATGAAAATTCGTTTTCATTAATACATTTCCGTTCCTCTTTTTTTTGTGGACTTTGATGCACCGTGTGTGGAGTGGCAGAACTTAAAATCTTTTCCTTATTACCAGAGCGAAGAAATAAAAATATTAAATCATTCATCCCCACAAAAAAGAATCAAACTCAAAATCGTCGCGCTTAGTCAGACGCTGCCGTAGCGCTACAACGGCTTGTGTTGAAATTTATAATCTTTTTAAACAAAACACAATGCAATTGGTAAGCCAGTAGTGCGCGACCGAACAAGATCATTACTACCTAATACATACTTTACGAGACGTGCGTGGTTACATACAATTTCAAGTTGAGTCAAGAATTGAGCAATAAGCAATGATGGAAATCAATGCACTTTTAGCAATTATCCCCTTTAGATAAGACTAATATAATTGAGGTTATACTAACATATTAATTTCTATTGCAGGTTATTCGTATTGAGGTTGATGATTGTGCTGTTATGCATTGGCACTCCAACCGCCTTCAAGTTACATCGAAGTACTAGAGATCTTGTACACGAAGAATCCTCTCCTATAGAAGTTGTTGATACAAGTGTAACGCATAGCGATGTAAAAGAAAATCTATCAGGAAATAATATTAGTAATAGTTATAATATAGATAAAAATAAATTTGAAAATGATTATAGATCAACTGTTAATTCTTTACAAAATCCTTTCGATAATGTCTCGACCGAAAGGCTTATAATGACAACCACTCAAGGTGTGAGTAATTTAGATTCGATAGCTATGAGTACAGAAAATTTCTCTGAGAAATCTACTTTTGCTACTGCGTCTGTCACAGAGGTCCAAACTGATCCAACATCAGAAAGTAGTTCAGACGTAAATAGTCAGCCAACACCTGAAAATTATTCAAAAGCGATATTTCAAACAACAGAATCTGAAAAAAAATCTCCAGAATTGCCTCAATGGAGACAATATACGACAATCGACCGAAAACGATCATCGACTATGTATGACGAAGTTACTATAACTAATCAAATTGACGATACTGCCCAAGCAGAAACTAAAGCGTTCAGTGCTTCTCTACGCGACATTGTTACTTCAGATATACCTTCTCTTGAAAAATTAAAAAATGACTTATTAACATCCACAGCCAAGCATATAATCGACAATAATGATTATGTGGCAAAGGGAGAAATTGATACAACTAAGTGGGATACCGTAGAATCAATGAGGGCTGGATACTTAGACTTATCAGGTAAAACAACTCACAGCGAACATTTGTCTCCAAAAGAATCATATGAAGTAAATATAAATTCTAAGGAAAATTTACGTGCAATGTTCGATACTGAAACGGATATACCTATGGAAAAAATTGTTAGCAAAATAGAGCCGCAAAGTCAAACGGTAAGAAATGAAGTGATATATTTTTTTTATATTTGAGATTTTTTAATATATTTTTACGGTATCTTCTTAAAAAATTAATATAACTTTTATGCATTTGATAAGGCAGTATCTTTTTATGTATTAAATAAATAGTTACAGGTAATGAATACAAATTTGTTAATTAATTTTATCTTTCAGAATGAAGACATCATTAAGGAAGAATTGTTAAAAGAAAAAATTATAGAAGAAAGTTTAAAACAGATGGACTTAAGTGTTGCGACTTTAAAGGAACCAGAAACATCAGAAGAACGAAGGTCCACAAGTGAAAAAATTAATGTAAAGCCACTTAGCGGAGAAAAATCTAAGAATTCTTCTTTATATACAGTGAATCCTAATTATAAACCATTAAAAAAAATTGAGGTTCAGCCTCCTAAGCAGTTTGTTAGAGATCCCGATGACAACAGTTGGAGAAATGAAAGCTTAAGTTCATTAGGAATCGTGTTCAAACCATCGAATTCTTCCAAACCTTTTACTCAAGTATTAAAAAACAAGACAGAAACAGAATTGAATAATTTATCAGAACGTGATAGTAAAAATGATATACCTGACCTTAGAGAAAGGTTACAGAAAATGGCTGAAAAGAGGAAATCTAAAAAAAAGAAGACAGATTCATTTGGCAATATTGTATACATTGATTATGAAGAAAGTAGTAATTCAGTAGAAAATACAAGTAAAGATGAACAGTCAACTACGTTACTCCCAGAACTTACAGGCTCAGTATTGAATTCATCTCCAAGTTTCACACCACCTTTGTCATCAACCTCACAAAAACCAAATAGAGGCTCGGGTATCTCTCGAAAATACAAGAAGTTCTTCAATCTTCCTGAATATTATGACACAGATGAAGATGACGCTGATTATTTAAATTTAGCTAAAGTAGATATAAAGAAATTCTCAACTTCAAAAAAGACAACAACACACACGACACCTGGTTTACTTCCAAAATTCACTTGGCCTACAACAAAGCCCCCGCTGACTAATCCACCTGGGAGAATCGCGACAGTACAATACTTCCCACCTTTGACAACTCAAAAAGTTAACTTTAATGATTATGATAACGACTTTAAACACAAAGTTAACTCGTTTACAGATACTGAGCCGCCGAAGAACATTGTATCTACAGTAAAATCCACGACACCAAATGAAAACGCAGTACAATATAATATACAAAATAGTCTTAAATTAAATAACGATGGTGTTACTCCGAAGCCAAATTTCAACAATAATTTGTACCTAACACAATCTCCTATCACGACACAAACAGGTTATACTTTGCTCGCCGAAGACGGAGCTTTAGACAGGGACGCGTATATCATAAGACACTATAAAGATTTTATAAATATAGCAGCCAAAAATAACGAATATGATAGAAATTTAGATTTCGTGCCATACACGGAGGCTCCTATACAGGGTGTCACGAAAATGGAAGTAACTTACGAGACCGAGAAGCCCAAATTGGCAGCGGAGGAAGGGTTTGACTACGAGTCGCAGTTCCGGAAGGATGTTCTACAAAGGTTCGTTGATAATTTCAACCAAGACACAGGCAGATTTCGAGCGGAATACCCAATTTTGTTTAATAACAGCGTAATACATCGGGAAATGCTCCACGGAGATGTTGCCTCGTCGAGGGCGTTCATGCGTGGATTTTATAATGATATCAAGCCAAAACGTCCACAGAAGCCGCTGTGCGATCCTAATTGTGAAAGTATCAATGTTGATTTGTCCCCAGCATATGAGTTACATTATTATATGCCGGAGCAGGAGGAGAAGGAGGCGGCGTCACAATCTGTTACGCTGCCATATGCCTATAAGTTGGAAAATTAAGAAATATAATAGAATATTCTTATTGTATAGTATCTTTATTTTCATATCTTGAAATTTCTTCTTTACAAAGTATATAACTTTTTATTTTATCAAAAGTATTATTTTTTTATCTAATTTGAACTATTGTTAGTCGTGATTTGATTCACTTGTAATTTTGACTGAATAAGTTATAAAAAATTAAGTAAATGTTGCGTAAAAACGCTTCAATATGTACAATACTTATTTATGGAACGGAACGGAGAGATATCAAATTTAAAATGATAATGTTATTGGAAAAATTAAGAAATATAAATATATAATATATTGTAAAAATATTATATATAATCTAGTATTTTCACCATAGTATATGTGCGCTCCGTCATCTCTGCCTATCCCGCTAGGGATAAAGCGTGTAGCTAAGTAAGTAAGTAGTATTTTAAGTGTTGTGATTTTAGTTAACTACCACAATGTCCTTTAAATGAAAATATTATATTCACACCAGCGACATACAATTGTATAGTGATGTACCTACGGTATTACGATTTAAATAAATACATTTTTATTATATATTTTATTTATTGCAAGCCATTAATTTAAAAGATATTTTTAGATATTTGTGGATGCGGCATAGGGTTTCATTGTGAATGAGACATTTTATTGGAGTAATTCATTATTTCCTTTCCTCCGCTCCGGTAGACGACATAGCGCAGCGTTGATCTTCCTCGTATTTTTCTTAGCTTGACGCTGTATCTCGCATATAGCAGGGTAGGCAGAGGGAACGCCGTTTTTTGCCGTGTGATCCCGGCTTAGAATAGGATCACCCTGGTACTGATGGTGTCGCAAGAGGCGACTAAAGTGCGTGTGGTACCGGCGTTAAATTTCTTTTTATGGAAGAGACGGCAAACGAGCGTACGGGTCACCTGGTTATAAGTGATCACCGTCGCCCACGGCCCCATGCAACTCCAGAGGAGCTACAGGAGCGTTGCCGTCCTTTAAGGTGGATGGGCACCGGGGCCCTGCATTACGCAGTGGCCAAAGCCACTACTTAAGTAGTGGCTTTGGCCATGCGTTTCGCATTAGGTAATGCCGGCCCATCCACCTTAAAAGACGACAACGCTCCTGTAGCTCCTCTGGAGCCGTCGGCGGCGGTGATCACTTACCATCAGGTGAACCGTACGCTCGTTTGCCATCACTTCGATAAAAAAAGGGAACATGGGAACCTAGTGTTAAGAGACTCCGTTCCACTTCACATAATGTCTTAAAAGTAGGGCTATGCGTGAGGAACGAAATATTTTAACGTTGGGTTCCCTTGGTCTGTCCTGCTTCATACATATATGCAGTATATTACGTGAAATCTTATTCTTAATATAAGAGCGTAATGTTTTGTAATTATTAACATGTTGATATGCAACAAAAATTGAGGCAGTCATGGCTCAGTGGCACAAGCGCGAGACTAAAGACATAACAGGTTGTCTATTCGATTCCCATTGAAGGCAATGAAATATTAATAATGAATATTTTCATTTCCTCGCTTTGGTAACAAGGCAAAACGCGGCGTTGTGTTCCACCACACAACACACAATGTCTCCGGAATTCAGCAAATAGTGTGGAACGGAAGTGCCGGATGGGAACAGAGTGCCTTAGCACTACGCGCCCCGGGTTCCATTTCCTTCCCTGCTATATGTGGAATACAGCGTTTATATATACACAGATAACAAAAATAAAATGGAAAACAAAATGAAAACCAAGTAAAGCCGTTTAAAATACCACTTTATTGACATTTTCATTAAATAAGTATGCAAACATCACTCGATCCGTCCGTTTGTTTGAGCACAGTATATATAATATATGTAGGTATGTATGTATGTATGTAAGTTCGTAACAAACACGTAATATCTATAGCATTACAGATGTTAGCGGACAGAAAGTTGAAAATGCATATATTAAAAATAAAACAAATCAATAAAAAAAATTAAATAAAAAGACAATTTTCATAAATGAACACATTCCTCTTTGGATAACAAGCTCGGATACATATACAGGCAATAACAACAAGTGTCTGTCCGTTCGCAACAATAAAAAGAAGAAAAAAAAATACATTTTTATTCACAAACTAAAATAAAACCATTTAAAAAAAAACTAAACACTGAGGAAAAAGTATTGCAAATTAAGATCTGTAGCTATTAGGAATTTATAAATAACCCATTTGTTATAAAAAACTGTAAAAAAAAGTAATAATAATTTGTCGTAAACAGGTACGTTCAAGGTAATTTTAGTATAAAAAATTCGATTAAAATTTTAAATATCGACCGTCCAGCGTAAAAAGTCGCATTTGAATTCCAAACATCCCCTATATAACCAATACATTTCTACATCAAACACGACTTTATACACCGTCAGTTAGACTATTGTAACGTATAGAATGTATAATTTGTATATATATTTATTACTATGGACTGAAGATCGCTAGAAGCATAGTCTAGATATTAAACGTTGTCTAAATGTATTTTTTTTTATATGTAGACCTTAGATATTCTGTGGTCCGCCTAGATACCTATCTATAATGTGAACCTGTGACTAAACGCGCTACTCACTAAAACGCCTCGTATTAGTTAATAGACAACTTTCGTACAAAAATTAGAAATATTTAAAAACGAACCGTGTAAAGAAACGCAACTGAATTCAAAAATAAATATAAAAGTTAAAGCAAAATCGAGTCAACGGAACACTCGAATACGTTCAAATCGCGATACATTTCATATTATAATATATTAAACACCTGCGTCGTTACCGATTTACTGTTACCGCGTAGTTACCGGAATGGTATCAATCGGTTACCACTTGTTTATCCCAACTATCAAACAGCTATCCAACAGTTTAACAGATTACTATCAAATAATTACTAGTTAATAAAAAAATCCCAAATGGTAAATACAATGTTGTCGTTCCGTTACCACTGGATTATCCCAGTTACCAGATAATTACACAGTTATCAGAATGTTACCAAGTGGTAACCAGCGTTACCAAACGGTTATTCCCAGTTACCAGTTACCAACGCAAGTGCGTACAGGTGTTTAGTACAAGTATTACCTATACGTTTGTAAATCTACAAGCGATATTTACACCCCGCGCTTACCCCCTACACTATTACTCGGTACACGCTGGTGACGGCACTCTCCTCTTTTCTCCGCGCTTTCCTTCCAATGCCTTCTCTTCCGGTTACAAGTGCATTTTAAACGACAAAAATATAAATAATTTAGTATAAATATTGAATGTTACATTAGATAATGGCTCAATAATTCATAAATGTTTTAAAAACGTCGTTGACTTCTAGCACCATATAAATAAAAAAAAAACATCATTATGAAACAAAAAAAAAGATGTTAAGAAAAAAATATAAAAAGTGATAAGTTATATGTATTAGTAAGTATTTTAAGATTAATATAATAAGTTAATATGTAACGTAGAGTCACATTAAAGATGGTGTTAGAGGTCAAGCGCACGCGATGCGAAAAAGCTATAAATGAGAGACGAGAAATGGGAAATGGGGAGGTGGGAAAATGGGAAACGAGAATCGGGAGGTGGGAGAATGCCGCCGCGTGACACTATCCAGTCTTTCGTTTGCTCTACACTAAGCGCCGCCATCCATTCCCAAAAAAAAAAAACTTATCAATAAATTCGTTTCATCTTTGTATTAAAACTGAAAACGGAGCGAAAAACATTTTTTTTTACAAAAAAAGCTGCTCTACTAAACGAAAAGCGACAACCCATCCCGAGTTGGCACCTCACATTTGGCACCCGCTCTCTGAACTACAAGTGCGACTAAATTAGGAACTTGGATCTCCGCACCGAAGCATAGACAATAGACGACAGTGGAACCTCGATTATCCGGCCTATTAGCTGTACGGATTCGGAATTATCCGGACTATCAGTATGTTAATATATACAAATATATCTTAAGACGCGGTAAAGCGACACGTTTTTAAATAATTTTAATGAATATTTAAGAAAAAAAAAATCCATCGTTTTGAGTTTGTTCCAAAATTTTAGTTCTAATCTAATATTAAACTATTTAAATGTTCAGACAACATTTAGTCCGGTTAATCGGAAATCCACTGGCACGTAAGAAAAAGAAAAAAAAAAAAACAGTACAGTCATAACATTTAAATGCAAATCTAGTATTAGCTGAAACGCAAGCACCTATTTCATATAATTTTTTTTTAAAAGAAGAAAAAAAAATAATATCCAACGACAAAGCGAATTTGAACCTTATAACAATAGTGAGTATGTTCAATTTCCCGTATACTTACATAACCATATCCATAAAGCTCTAGAGGAAGCCTCACTATACATATATTAGATAGATTACAATTAAATATGTGTTTTATTTTTTTTTTAATTTAAATATCATTTGTTACATTTACATACACGTTCATACAAATTACTAAAATCTAAAGCGTCCTCGGTGTCCGCAGCAACCATTGCACGCCGCAACCATCGGTGTGGTTACCAACCGAAACAACCGAAACCACAACCGTATAATTAAAAACGTTTATAACATAATTTGATAAGAAATATTAGTTATGAAAAGACAATTCAATTATAGTTATGGTGCCGTCGTGGCGCAACAGCGGTTGTAGGTTCAATCCCTGTCGAATTATTTATCTCCATTTAATTACGTGACTAAACTCAGCGTTGAGTTCCGCCACTCAACGTGTAATGTCTTAGAAATTGGACACACTTACTGAATTACAACGTGAATCTAAAAATTCCCAAAATATATATAAACAAATATTTTACTAATAAACGAATCGTCTCGCAACCATTTCCTCAAGAGGAACCGTCGCAAGCAATCAGTGGTGGTGTCGGTGACGGTCGCAACCACAACAGTTAAATACCGTGCAGTGGTTGTTTCAGGCTTAGATTCATTTTCGACTAGCAAATACTTTCCGTGGAGGTCGTATTTTTTGTTTAACTCTAATTTACATACAACATTTATTTAAAAAAGATATATATATATATATATATATATATATATATATATATATATATATATATATATATATATATATATATATATATATATACATATATATATATATATATATATATATATATATATATATATATATATATATATATATATATATATATATATATATATATATATATATATATATATATATATATATTTAAAAATTATCCACATTCCTTTACACACATATATAACAATTAAAAAAAAAATTTACAACCTAAAAAAAAAAAAACTAAATGTCATAATTTTTACACCAAAAAAAAAAAAAAATCATCAATAAACAAACATGTCTCCCCGACCTCCACGAGAGCCGTTGTCGTGACACAGGCATATGCAAATTGACGTCCCCATACATATAACATTCACATACAACATTGTATCATCGGATTCGAACCCACTTCGATCACTCGCTAACTAACCTCGATATCTATGTCAACTATTCATTTAAATAATTAATTAATATTAACACGTCGACACGTTGCAAAAATACTTTGAATCTCTTTCATAAGACCGTTACCATTTTCAATGTAACTAAAGTGGGTGTCTATATATTTATGTTCAATTTTATTGTGCAATATTACATAATAAATATTGTACAATATATATATATGTTATTTTGCAATATATAGACTAAGCTGTTTCCTGTCATTATAAACGTAAATCCTGCCACAGTCCACTCAATAGTATTGCACAATAAAAATGAACAATAACAAAATACACACACACAAGTTATCTACGACGGTGGTAGTGGTGGTGGTGGTGGCGACTAGCTGGCGACGTGCTGCGCGCGCGTCGTGTCGAAGCTGCTGCGGAACGACTCCTCCATTAAACGACAGATCTTTTCTCTGTCCGCCTGAAATGTTGCATTGATTTTGTTTATTATTAGAAAGATAGATAATTCCGCACATGACCGGGTGGAAAGAGGGAACTCGGGAACCTACTGTTAATATATTTAATTTTGTTCTCAAATTTCCACTCGATTTGAGACATTGCATGCTGAGTCAAGGAACTCAACGCTTCGCTTCGTTTTGTTATCATAAGCGTAGAAATAAAAATATTTAATATATACTCACTCTACTCAGCTTCCTGCCGTATCCCGTAGATAGCAGGATAGGCAGAGGAGATTTGGGAACCTAGTGTTACGACTTCCGCTACATTTCCGTTCCCCACTTACCGCATTTGAGGCATTGCGTGTTGTGTGGCGGGACTTAACGCCGCGTTTTACCATGTACCAGAGCGAAAAAATGAAAACATTATATTTATATAGAAAATATAAAATATTGAATTTCGTCGAGTGGGGATCGAACTCACAACCTGTCACACGCGCCACGACAGGCCTCATATTGAATATTTACAAACGTATAACGTGTGTGTGCGCGTGTGTGTGTGTGTGCGCGCACCTCGTGTATGAACCCGAGCTGCACGAGGTCGGCGGCGAGCGCGGGCGCGGAGTCGCGGCGCGTGACGGCGCACGTCAGCTGCCGGTTCATCTTGTCGTCCATGCGCAGCAAGATCGTCATCTGCGGGCGACGCAATATACACACATATATATATATATATATATATATATATATATATATATATATATATATATATATATATATATATATATATATATATATATATATATATATATATATATATATATATATATATATATATATATATATATATATATATATATATATATATATATATATATATATATATATATATATATATATATATATATATATATATATATATATATATATATATATATATATATATATATATATATATATATATATATATATATATATATATATATATACATCTATAAATTAATTAGTCACACACCAATAAAATTAATGTATAACAAACTTAGTAAGTGGTTTTTACATGTTATTATAGATAGCAAACAGATGTGATAATAAAGTACTAGAGCTGCATAACTCACCAGGAGGACACATTGAGACTTACCAGTTGTTAATGTGGTCGAGGTGAAATACCAGAACTTCATCACCAAGAACTAACGCAACAACAGGTGTGCTTGTACGAGGTAGACCAGAGGGTTGAACAACGTGCGGCTCCGGCGAGGCGGGCGCGCTCTCGGAGGCGGGGCGTGCGTGCGTGACACACAAGTACCAGGACGACATGACTCACCAGCAGGTCGGCGGCGGCGGGCGCGGGCGCGGCGGGCGCGGGCGCGGGCGGCGGCGCGGGCTTGAGGCTGCACATCATGTTGACGACGCGGCGGTGCTCGAGGTCGCGCGCGTGCGGCTCCGGCGAGGCGGGCGCGCTCTCGGAGGCGGGGCGTGCGTGCGTGACACACAAGTACCAGGACGACATGACTCACCAGCAGGTCGGCGGCGGCGGGCGCGGGCGCGGCGGGCGCGGGCGCGGGCGGCGGCGCGGGCTTGAGGCTGCACATCATGTTGACGACGCGGCGGTGCTCGAGGTCGCGCGCGTGCGGCTCCGGCGAGGCGGGCGCGCTCTCGGAGGCGGGGCGTGCGTGCGTGACACACAAGTACCAGGACGACATGACTCACCAGCAGGTCGGCGGCGGCGGGCGCGGGCGCGGCGGGCGCGGGCGCGGGCGGCGGCGCGGGCTTGAGGCTGCACATCATGTTGACGACGCGGCGGTGCTCGAGGTCGCGCGCGTGCGGCTCCGGCGAGGCGGGCGCGCTCTCGGAGGCGGGGCGTGCGTGCGTGACACACAAGTACCAGGACGACATGACTCACCAGCAGGTCGGCGGCGGCGGGCGCGGGCGCGGCGGGCGCGGGCGCGGGCGGCGGCGCGGGCTTGAGGCTGCACATCATGTTGACGACGCGGCGGTGCTCGAGGTCGCGCGCGTGCGGCTCCGGCGAGGCGGGCGCGCTCTCGGAGGCGGGGCGTGCGTGCGTGACACACAAGTACCAGGACGACATGACTCACCAGCAGGTCGGCGGCGGCGGGCGCGGGCGCGGCGGGCGCGGGCGCGGGCGGCGGCGCGGGCTTGAGGCTGCACATCATGTTGACGACGCGGCGGTGCTCGAGGTCGCGCGCGTGCGGCTCCGGCGAGGCGGGCGCGCTCTCGGAGGCGGGGCGTGCGTGCGTGACACACAAGTACCAGGACGACATGACTCACCAGCAGGTCGGCGGCGGCGGGCGCGGGCGCGGCGGGCGCGGGCGCGGGCGGCGGCGCGGGCTTGAGGCTGCACATCATGTTGACGACGCGGCGGTGCTCGAGGTCGCGCGCGTGCGGCTCCGGCGAGGCGGGCGCGCTCTCGGAGGCGGGGCGTGCGTGCGTGACACACAAGTACCAGGACGACATGACTCACCAGCAGGTCGGCGGCGGCGGGCGCGGGCGCGGCGGGCGCGGGCGCGGGCGGCGGCGCGGGCTTGAGGCTGCACATCATGTTGACGACGCGGCGGTGCTCGAGGTCGCGCGCGTGCGGCTCCGGCGAGGCGGGCGCGCTCTCGGAGGCGGCGCGCGCGCGCTCGCACGGGGACGCGGCGCGCCGCGCGGCGCCGTACGCCGTCAGCGGGTAGATGCCGTATCTGAAGAACGACACACCTTATGTTCTACGCCTGTGAGAGCATCATTGGATAATGAAAAACTCGACAGGTTGTGGGTTCGATCCCCATTTGAATATTTAACGTTTTCATTGGTTCGCTGTGGTAGCAAGGCATAGAGCAGCTCACTTGACGTCCTCCACGAACTTCTCCAGCTTCTCCGCGTGCGGCAGGTCCTTGGCGGACAGCTCGTGGCGCTCGCCGCTGCGCACGCACCACGCCAGCGCGCCGCACACCTCGTCCGTTATCGTTTCTGATATATTCGCTGTAAAACAAATATATCGGTTTTAGATATTACTTTTTTTGAAAGGTGTAATTCCACATTTAGAAAAGGAAAATACTTTTTATTAGAAAACTTAACAATAAGTTGTACAGTTTCAAAGAGGCACGGGTTCGAATCTCGCTACGTTTAAAATTTTAAACGTTTTCTTAAAAAAATACACATACATACGAGACAAACAGAGTGTCTTAACCCTAGCGGGGTAGGCAGAGAGAACGGGGCGCAAAACGCTACGGTCTTGGCATACCTCTTTCGCCTCGTCCACTGTCATCTACCTCTTCATACATGCCCTCCGGGGGGTCCTCATGCTTTTTACGTGACCTTCCTCCAGTATCGTCGATACTGTGTTTTCGAAGGTCAACCGAGGTCTCCCCCTCCCTCTCTTACCACTCACTTTTTCTTCATAAATATTTTTTACCATTCTTTCTGCACTCATTCGCTCGACGTGCCCAAACCACCTGAGCACATTCTTTTTCATTCTCCCTGTGACATCCACGCTAGTACCTGCCATTCTGTGTATTTCTTCATTGGACATGCGATCAGATAAACTGACTCCGCATATCCGACGAAGAGATCGCATCTCTACAGCAATCGTCTTTCTTACATTCTTCTTCTGTAATACCCATGTTTCGCTGCCGTATAACAGTGTCGATACCAACACTGCATTGTGTACGGCCAAACGCGCAGCTATGCTGACGTTTCGCCGTCTCAACAATGCAGCTAAGGCACCGTTAATTCTGTTACCGGCAGCAATACGCCTTTCCACATCCATTTCGTATCTACCGTCTCTGCTAAACATACTTCCCAGATATACTACCTCATTCACTTGTTCTAATATCTTATCATTGACACTGACCTTGCAAACTGTTCTTTCTTCATTTCTTTCAAATACCAGAACCTTCGTCTTATTCGCATTCAGGCTTAGACCATTATTGGCGCATCCTTCTTTCAGAGTGGTAACCAATGCCTGCAACTCGCTTTCTGATGATGCAATAAGCACTGCATCATCTGCGTAAAGCAGGCAATTTATATTCGAGGTACCTACTTTCACTCCCATGTCACTTTGTCTCACTCCATGAAGACAGCGGTCCAAATACAAATTGAAAAACCAAGCTGACATGGCGCAACCTTGTTTAACACCCGATTGGATGTCAAACCAAGGCGACATGTCGCCTTGGTTTGACATCCAAGCTCCTACTTGCACGCAGGCTGAGTGATCTCCGTAAAGAGACTTTACAGCCTGCAGCAAGGGTTCGCTCACATTGTACCGGGGCAGTATCTCCCATAATCTCTTTCTTACAACCCTGTCAAACGCCTTTTCCAAGTCCACAAAAGCACAAAACTTTTTGATTTACTGTCAATTTTTTTTCCGTGATCATGCGGAGGGAAAAGATCTGATCCATACAACCTCTTCCAGGTCTAAAGCCTCCCTGGGCCTCCCACAACAGCCTTTCAGATCTATCTTGCATTCTTCTCGCTAATATTTTAGCATACACTTTACTACCTAAGCTAATCAAACTGATAGCCCTATAGCATGCGCAATCTATCTGTGAACCTTTGCCTTTATACAAAGGCACGATGATTGCACCTCGCTAATTGTCTGGAACCTCCCCGGATTTCCAGCATAAATTGCACAAAAACCAGAACAGGTCCAAGACGCGTGGCCCACCATATTTGATCATCTCGGCAGTAACTCCAGCTGCTCCCGCTGCATTACCACATTTCAAACTTCGTATGGCACTCTCAACTTCTTTTATACTGATTTCGCCATCCGCTATATCAAGACTCAGCGCTTCGCTGTTACTTGAGGCAGAGGCGTCATCACATTCATACATCTCCTTGTAAAATTCCGCCCATCGCTGCAAAACCTGTGGTAGTTCTGTTAAAAGTTCACCGTCTTTCGAAAGCACCCCTTTCATTCTACAGGTTAGCGAGCAACTCCGGGAACCACTCACTTCTCGCCAGAAAAGCTTTGTGTTTTCCCGAAAGTTGTTCGTTAACATTTCATCTCTTTTTTTCTCAGAGTTTTCACGCTTCATCTTTATCAGTACTTTCGTTTGGTGTTTTTGCAGCTTCTACTCTTTCTTTCTTATCTCTCTCATGCTTTTATCCTTACCCGAGGCTTTATAATCCTGCCATGCTTTCCTCTTTTTTCCTACTGCATCTTTCACTTCATCATCCCACCATTCGTCTCGCTTTTTGTTAAAGCCTCTTTTCCCTTTACCACATACCTCTGCCGCTATTTCCATCATACAATTCCTTAGGTTCTGCCAGCATTCTTCGATATTTTCACTTCCAGATTCGCAGCTGTCTAACTTTTTGGAAACTCTTTCTATATTAAAAAATATATAGAAAGAGTTTCCAAAAAGTTAGACAGCTGCTAATCTGAAATCTATTAAAAAATATAGTCAGCTAGTAGAAAATAACTATATATATAAAAAATACCACAATTTCAATTTCGCTATTTCATTTTATATTAAGAAAATCACCCCAAATCGTTTAACCACCAAACCACATGACCTACATTCTAATAAAAAAAAAATCATCAACACATATAATATAAATGTTAAATATGGCATAGAAATATAAAAATGGCGAGCCAAAGCAAGACCTTTTACTTGAAACGTTCAAGGCTCCCTTAATTATAGGGCGGAAACGCTCAACCCTCATAGCGTGAATACTTACTTATATTCATAAATAGACGTTGCTGTATAAGAATTTATTTTTAGTATTTACGTGTATTTTTGTATGTTATTAATTATTACACAAATTAAGGGCCAGATTTAGATATGTGGAAACCCAAATCACTTTCCAATAAAAGATTAGTTTCAAGTATATTTATTTATTGCCTACTTAAAATACTAATACGTACTCAGCTTCACGCTGTATCCCGCACATGACAGGGTAGGCAGAGGAAACACGGGAACCTAATGTTAAGACACTCCGTTCCACTTCCATTCTCCACTTTCTGTCGAATTTGAGACATTGCGTGTTGAGTGGCGGGACTCAACGCGGCGCTTTGCCTTGTTACCAGAGCGAGGAAAAGTTAACATTAATATTTAATTTGAAAACGATAAATAATTGATTTCATTGATTGGGGATCGAACCCACAACCTGTTGTTTACAGTCTACACTTGTGCCGCTGCGCCACGACAGTCCTCAAATCAGGCCTACTTATATAAGATATAAAAAATAAAACAATTTCAATGTACATATGTACATACCATCCTTTTAAAAATAATACCCAAATATTTCAAGAACACATTAGAAAGTGAGGAATGGAACGGAGTATCTTAACATTAGGTTCCCAAGGTTCCATCTGCCTTATCTGCGACGTGCGGGATACAACGTGAAGCGGTAAGTGTTAACAATATTTTTTGCAGCAGATGTACACTCTAAACGTGAAGATATGTAAAATATTTGACTCACCACTTGTATTAACGAGCGTGTGCGCCGCTAACAGCTTGAGGGAGTGTACTTCAAACAACAGCGGGTGGAAGAGCAGCTCGCGCGCCGTCGGCCTTAACGCGGGATCTTTGTTTATACACCTGTAAATATTTATTATAGATTTTATTGTAGTTACAGAACGGAATTACTTACGCAGAAATGTAGGTATAGGGAACCTGGGAACCTAGTGTTAAGACACTACTTTCCCATTGAGACATTTTTCCGTTTTCATTCTTCCCCTAATATCCTTTGCCACAGAGCGACAAGATGAAAATATATAAGATATTTCATTTTCTAGTGAGAACGACCGACGACGACGACGGTGGTCTTACGTATAATTTTACGCTTTATAATGTTACGTAATCCATTTTGATTATAGCTCATGTAACATCAGCTTTACGCTATACACTGCACAAGGCAGAGTCAGACAGTCCGTTCCATTCACCATTTTCTACTCAATTTGAGACATTGTGAGTTGAGTGGCGGAACTCAACACCACGCTTTGAATTGTAACCGGAGCGAAGACATAAACCGAAAACGTTTTTTTTCAATATTAATTATTTGAGCAAACCCACAACTTGTCGCGTTTAACACACGCTTGTGCCCTTGTGCTACGACAAAACTTCACTATCTTTTTCCAATTATATAATATAACACTAAAAAAACACCCAAAAATAATTAAAAAAAAAAACCATAAAAAATACACAATTTAAATGATAAAAACAATATTTTAAACAACCACCACATACCATCTGACGTCCCCATATTGAAAAACAAAAAAAAATCCAACTAAACACTCATATATAAAGAGTCCAAACTGACTTACCTGTAAATAAAGTCCTTCTGCCTCGACTCCTCGAGGGACTCGACGGTGCGCACGATGTGGTCCTCGGTGACGTGGCTGCCGGAGTCGCCGTTGCCCTGTATCTCCAGCGCGGCCGTCTCCAACGCGCACATGCCGAAGGAGTAGATGTCCATGGCCGGTGTCACCATTTGGGATGCTGATTGTAATATGTAATTATAGCGAAGAGATTAATATAAGTCATTCTATGATGAGAGAAGACTTTACGGTGCCTTTTGTACAGTAATAAAAAGAAGGAGAAATAATCAGGCCCGACATGGGACAGGAGTACTGGACGAGGCGTGCGACTGTAAACGTGAAAGATAGTGGGTAAAAGTAAAAATAAGTTAAATATTTAATTTAATATTTTCATTTCTTAGCTCTGATAACAATGAGAAGCGCGTCGTTGAGCCCTGCAGTTTAGTACATAATATCTTAATTTGGCTATTTTTTTTAATCAAAACTCAACACACATGAACATTTTAGTAAATAATGTTTTAATTTGGCAATTTTTAAAATTAAAACTCAACACATATGCACATTTTAGTACACAATGTCTCAATTTGGCAATTTTTTTTGTAATCAAAACTAAACACATATGCACATTTTAGTACAAAATATCTTAATTTGGCAACTTTTTTTTAATCAAAATTCAACACATATGCACAAACAAGCAAAAACTAAAGTACAAAATATATTTGAAATCCATCGAAGTGAAGAAAATTCAAAAATAATAAGTGAAAAATTGATAATTTAAATCCGTTATTTTTAAAGTTGTTTGGCTGTTTTTATATATTTCTTACTATAGTTAATGTATGTAAAATATATATCACAGACAAAAAACCTACTCTAATTTAAGCATACAAAATGTATATAGGTGACATTTTCTTTGGAAATAGTAATAAAAGACATTTTAGCCTCAATGACTTTAACTAACGGACTAAGCCGTGTCCACTCATTTGCCATTCTCTAGTCAAATTGAGGTTTCATGATATCATAACCCAGTTTCGGCCAAATAAAAGCAAAATTTACTTTCATATTTAGAGCAGCTTAGGTCGTTCATTTCCAGAAACTGTCGTTTAAAATCTTTTGGAATAGTTAGATTATAGTATTTTATTTTTGTCTACAAAGTATTAAAGCTTTAATTATACTTATTTACAATTTTATATAGAACAAAATATAAAATTTTCAAAAGCTCCTACCCAACAAATACTTTTACTAGGCAAAGTGCTTGTAGCTCTCTAACACTGCTAATTCAACTTTTATAAAACACAGCTAAGAAACATCGCAGACCGGAAGTCGGAATCCAATTTTGTAGCTTCACGCTGTATCCCGCAGGCATGGCAGGGTAGGCAGAGGGAACTTAAGAACCCAGTAACCGCTTTAGTTTCCCACTTTGATTTCCCACCGCCGATTTTTAGGCGTTGCATGGTGAGTGGCGTAATTAAACGCCGCGTATAACATTGATACCAGGACGAAAAAATGGTAATATTAAATATTTTATTTAGAAAGAAGATCGAACCCACATCTTGTCAAATTTACAGTCACACGCTTGTGCGACTGCGCCATGACAGGACTCCAATCGGTTCATTAATTCAGGGCTAGAGTGCTACAGACAGACAGACATTTAAATCTTATGTTTGCGCCGAGATTATCAACGTATCCATCATTATTATCTCATTTCAACTGTCAAAAGACAGAACCCAAAGAATCATTGTTTCACCACTTCTTCATAACCAAACCTGTCCTTATATTTCTTATCAATACAATATTTATCCTAGGAAAAGCCTAACAATAATTTAAATGTTTCTAAAGAACATGGTTACAACTATACTTTCACAAGAAGAAACCGAAAAATCTAAAATTTTAGAACAAAGTATCGAAGGAAACCACAAATTATATAAAACAACTCACATCCGTACTCCGGCGCAATGAGATGCATATTCCTCATGTTCTCGCGGCAGGTCTTCACGTGATGATGGATGGCATCTGGGGCCACTGAGCCTATTTTGACGAGGCCGTTGTGTTGTATGAAGATCGTGTCGCAGGTAAGGTTCCCGTGCACTATGGGCGGCACACAGCCGTGGAGATAACTAAGGAAATAATAATATGTGACTATTATGTATTTATGACAAATCTAGATGGCTTTTAAATGTTATTTTATAATTATTTAATGTTGGCTAGACGTGGCTCAGAGGCACAAGCGTGCGACAACAAACACGTAAACACGATATTTTGTGGGTTCGATCCCCACTTGAGGTAATTAAATATTTAACATTTTTATTCTCCTCACTCTGGTAACTAGGCAAATCGTAGTGTTGAGTTGCGGTACTTAACACATTGCCTTAAGCATTTGGTTAAAAGTGGGAAACAAAAGGGTAATACTATTACTAATGGAAACGGAGTGTCTTAACATTAGGTTCCTCTGCCAACTCCGCTATAAGTGTAGAATTTAAGAAAAAAATTATCATCTTATTGATACCTAAGCTATGGAATAACACTATTTAACAGATACAATTCGTTGGCGGGGAAATTATTCAACTATGTATTAAATATCTTGCCACATCGCAACATTTTCTTACTATAATATTTTTTTAAATAAAATAAAATAAAATATAAAATATCAGCTTTTGCATGTAGAAAATAACTAAGACATGTATGTATATGATACTAGACGTACATATATATATATATATATATATATATATATATATATATATATATATATATATATATATATATATATATATATATATATATATATATATATATTCGCTTAACATATAAAAATCTAACCTATACATAAATAGACTATCTAACACAAAAGCGTTATTTCAATAAGAACCACTCGTTCCTTAGATTAGCTCGTTAAACCATTAAACTCTTAACCATTACAATGTTAGTTAGCCATAGATTATTTTCCTTACCTAAGTGCAGACAGAATTTGCGTACACCATCGCTTCCACGCCTGCAGCGGCAACCGTTTCACGTTTCTTTTGGTACGTTTTAAGAACTGTTTTAGTGATCCGCACGACATGTACTCTGTTATAAATATTACCTGTAAGCAATTGTGAATATAAACATATAAGCAAATGCAAAGGAATTTATTGTTTATGTAGTATTTTTTTGTTACATTGTAAGCTTCGGTGAGCGACTGTTCTGTTCGGGGGATTCATTTCCATTTTCCTTGCTCTGTTGATACATGATCCAGACAAAACGCGGCGCTGAGCGCCTCATACCTATCGTTTATACTGTACTTGTATGTATCCTGTACTTTTTGACTGAAAACTTGTCATAGGATCGTAATACAAATGAAAACAATATTAAAGGAAGTACGATTTCCTGTTTCTCTATATACTTTCTCTATATACTCGTACATCGATCTACAATATAGAATGATAAATATTTCGCCAAATTATTACACAATTCAAATTAAATAATAATATATGTATATTTGCGAATTAAAGAAATCACTTAATGACTCCAATTCCTTTGATGATAACTACGCAACGATCATTAAAGATAATATTTAAAACATAGGCATTTCTCACAGTTAGATTAGAACCTACGAGAGCATCTATCGCGTGAGGTAAGACACATTGCAACTGTATTAATGCACTTATACTTAAATATGAAAAATAATCGTCTATATATCGATTAAGCTAGTTAAATTATTTTTGTTTTTGTTATATATCTTCTTTTATATTTTATATACGAGTATCTTCTATTTACAAATTAATTTAAAAAAGTTATAAAAAAAAAATGGTAATAAGACTAAGCGCGGCGTTGAGTTCCGCCACTCAACAAGCAATGCCTCAAATTCGGCGGAAAGTCCGAAACAGAAGTGGAACGGAGTGTCTTTACACTAGGTTCCCGGGTTCCCTCTGCCTACCCTGCCTCGTGCGGGATACAGCGTGAAGCTGAGTAGTGTTGAGAGTATAAAAAAAAATGTAATAATATAAATATGTACAGTGATAGTTGTTACAACGTTGTTTGTCTCGACTACTAATTTGCTTAATAGGCTGTTAGCAGATTTATACTCTGCGCCGATATTATGAAAACGCGGTCGTAGCTTAGCGTCTAACTGTTATCGCCGCTTGGGGGTGCATCCACTGTAGGTGGTGATAAATTATTTCCATTTTATCACTCTAGGAACAAGACCAAGAGCGGCGTTGAGTTCCGCGACTTACCAGCAACGACATAAAGTTATCTTAACCTTATCTATTACATGCGGTATAAAGAATAAAGAACAATAAACATACTCGAGGCTTATCGTTATGTGTGTCCGTCCAGTACCGATGAAATTTGACAATGTTGGGATGTTCGAGACGCGTTAGATTGTCGAAAACCATTTGTATTTTGTCCTCTTGGGCCTTGAAGTTTTTTCGTTCGGAGAATTGTACCTCGTTCCAGACCACCTCGACGCCTTCCTCTGTGTCCATCGCGAGGTGCGCGCAGTCGATGCCGGGGACATCTCGCTGTTCTACCTGGAAAGACAAAGATATCGTTTACTAATTAATATATTACAGATGAAGAAAAAAATATATACAAGAAAAAAGGAAGAAAAAGGTATTACAAATGTAGAA
Source organism: Eueides isabella (assembly GCA_019049475.1). Classification (NCBI taxonomy): domain Eukaryota; kingdom Metazoa; phylum Arthropoda; class Insecta; order Lepidoptera; family Nymphalidae; genus Eueides; species Eueides isabella. The sequence goes on along the minus strand of CM032391.1, from coordinate 588,155 downwards.
AAATGTTATACATATTTCATAAACATTAATAAATTTTATAGCGTCACGAATATTGTCGTCGTTTCGGCTACATGCTGTATCCTGCATATGATAGGATAGGTAGAGGAAATTAACGAATTTAGAGTTAAGACACTCCGTTCCCATTAAGACTCTTCCATTCCCCACATTCCACCGAAATTGAAGCATTGTGTGTTGAGTAGCGGAACTCAACAACGCATTTTGCCTGGATACGAAGCGGTTACAGTTCGTCCGTTTACAGCCGCATACGTTTCCACACACACGCGCACACACCCACACACACACATACGCACGTGTGTGCGTGTGTGTGTATGTGACATACAACGCAACTTGTAATGTCGCTTATTACGTGACTAATTAAAAAATACTATTCACAGAAGTATTCATTCGAAGAACAAGAGCATTCGCTTGAAAAATCGTTGATGACTTAATTAATCATTGTTGCTAAGATGTTTTCTGTTTTTAGATTCTCGCTTTCTCCTGCAGGTGTAAAACGCTACTGGCAAAAATTAACTAGACATTAAGTTTTAGTCGGCAGTACTTAACGCCGCGTTGTGTCTGAATGCGGTAAGATCAAATGCAGAAAACATAAAGAAAATCTGGCCAAGAGCGAGTGGACTCGCGCACCAAAGGTTCCGTACCATTGTCTTAAATATTTATTATATTGTATTCTTTACACGGCAACAGAAATATGTCATCTGTAAAAAAAACATGTCTTCACGGTTCATGAGAAATAGCCTGGTGATGATAATAATAAAAATCACTGCTTCACCCAAGGTAGGCTGAGGGAACTTGGGAACCTAGTGTTAAGTTACTCCGTTCTGTTTCCTACTTTCCGTCGAATTTGAAGCATAGAGTGGCGGAGCTAAACACCGCGCTTCGCCTTGTTACCGGAGCGAAGAAAATGAAAACATTTTGTATTTAAATATAAAATATTTCATTTCTTCGAGTGGAGATCGAACCCACAACAAAATAGACTCTACTTTTTTTAATGAAAATAACAAGGCAAACGAGCGTACAGGCACTTAATGGAAAGAAATCACCAGAGGTAATCTCTCCTCTGGTTTGTTCGTTGTCAATCTTTAAGATAGATATAGATGAGCTTTTACGTGTGCCACTACAGCAAGATGACCGCAAAGGATACTTATGTAATTAATAAAAAAAAATATTGAAACTGAAATATTTATTTGAAAAACGAGAGCGAAGGCCGATTATAATTTAATACTGGTAATATATTTGTATAATGTAATTAATTACGATAGTATACAATTTTCCTTATAAATATTAAGTCAACATTTAAATTGTTTATGTGTTAGGGTACTTTTAAAGAGTTGCATGTAGTAGGTATTTTACTTTTTAGTAATTCTCTGTATATAGTAGGGCAGGCCAAAGAAAAATTAAAATAAATTAACAGGGGTAAGACATTGCTAGATCAATAGCGGAACTGAACGCCGCGTTGATTTATTACCAGAGCGAATAAATATATTTTACTCTCTCGACTGAGAATCTCTTACAACTGTGGCGTTTCCAGTCACACGCTTATGCCGCTGCAAATATATCGAAATAAGGATGGCTGTAAATTCAGTTTAATGACGATAATTTTACGAGATAACTTTATAAGGGAATATCGACGAGAAATTGCATGCTTTTGTCGATTAAATTGAATTATTATCACTGAATTATTTATGCAAAATTATATTATATAATAAAAAGACTTGTTAAAAATTAAAAATTTTTCAACAACATTAATATTTATTTAAAATAGTTTATTTTTTTAACAGATTATCATATATACGTAACACATTATATATATGTACTATATGTTTTAACCCGATCGCGCGTCTCATACCGCGCTCTCGATTGCACTCTCAGCTCAAGCGGAACGTGACAGTGAGTCATCGTCGTTCATCGATTTAAATGACGTTATCGCAACGATAAAAACAAAAACAGTGTGTCGAGAAATGACTGGTTATAGATAAAATATGTATATCCACTTACTCAGCTTCACGCTGTAACCCGCACATAGCAGGGTAGGCATAGGGAACTTGGGAACCTAGTGTTAAGACACTCCGTTCCACTTTTGTTCCCCACTTTCCGCTGAATTTGGGGCGTTGCGTGTTGAGTGGCGGAAATCAACGCCGCGTTTTGCCTTGTATCAGAGAGCGAAGAAATGAAAACATTAAATATTTAAATTGAAAATATTAAATATTTTATTTTCTCCAGTGGGGATCTAACCCACAACCTGTCGGTTACAGCCACACGCTTGTGCCGCTGCGCCACTACAGGCCTGATAAATTACATTACAATGCTAATATAATAGTATAATGAATCACGGCGTTTAACTCCACGTTGCAGCTTTAAACTCCTCAAAAAGTACCGAATGCGGAACAAAAAGCATTTACATACTAGTTTCTCTTTGCCTATCGAAGTGTAGTACGAGTATGTGGGAGACACAAATAGAATTCATGTCTACAAATAAATATACATTAAAATTTCCATACGTTTTATTAAAGATATATATATGTTTAAAATCGCAATAAGGCTTATTTATACAATTTGCAAACAATAGTCGTTTATCTCAGCTGTATATACCGTATATGTACGTCAGTCTGCATGGAATTAAGGTCTTAAACTTTGAACAATGTTTACTGGGAAATAATGAAAAGTAATAAAAAAAAATGAAGTCTGCGTAACCATTCAAAGCTACACCCTGACATAACAGTACTGGCCGAGACTTGTTGATAATACTGCATATACATATCGTATTTAAACATATATATATATATATATATATATATATATATATATATATATATATATATATATATATATATATATATATATATATATATATATATATATATATATATATATATATATATATTTTATGTATGTTTGTTTGTATAGATTGTATGTAGGTGAATGCGTCGCATGTTGATGTCAGCCCTGTTTCCTCCAGAGACCAATCATTCAATTCAATCTCCGCGCACTTTGTTGGAACTATTTATATACGAGAGCGTTATTGTCTCATGTGATGAATACGTTTATATAATACTGGTATTGAGGATTACTTATTTATAGAAATTTTCATTGTATTTACCTTGTTAATATAAGATATAGATTTTTATAGGTGCATAAAATAGTATAAAAGTGATGAAATAAAGTGTTAGAGAGAAGAAAGTGCACCTTTAATTTTTCAAAGTAACAGATCTTAACATTTCACAACGCTTTGTACATAGAATCACCGTTAGTATATGACATTCTTTTGATCGAAGACTTCTTTTATATCAATTTGCCATATATTTTGTACAATTTTATAAGTATTAATATTTTAGGGAGCGATAGCCTACGTGCCACGATGCATTAGCGCACGACTAGACAAAGATTGTGGGTTCGATTCTCAGTACGGGGAAGGAAATATTAAAAAAAAAAAACATTTTCTTGTAAATGACGCAAAAGAGCGGCGTTGAGTTTCGCCGAAATTCAACGAAATGTATGGAACGAAGTTGGCTTAATAGGAACAGATGTCTTAAAACTGTTCCCAAGAACCGTACCATGTAAAGCTAAAAAAAGATCAATAATCAGACTGAATTTATGAATTCATGCAATACCAATTCAGTTCACAGGGGGCTAACAACAAACTCTTTGTGGACACTCAATCAGTCCAATTGAATAAAGAAAAGATTTAACTACTAAATCGACTATAAAGAGAAGTCATTTTATAATGAAACAGATACAGGTAGACATAGATATACATATAATTACTTGCTTTTTGCGCATAGTAATTAACGTAGACAGTGATTACTTAGTGATAAGACACTCCGCTATTATCATTTCACCCAATTTTCGAGACATGCATATTGAGTGGCGTAATTAAACGCTGCGCTAGGACTGTCAGGGCGGAAGATATGATAGTATTATAATTTCCATAAATGGAGATCAAACCCACAACAGACGGTGTTTCACTGTGCTACGAGGGCTTCTAATGAAAAAATATAAGCTCAAAATTCTTTGTAAAGCGGTATCATTAGATATATCTTTATCTCTTTTTAGTTAAAAAATACATATAGGAAAAAAACTACCAAGCGGTATTTAAATACCGCAGGCGCCGGTTCTTACTGCGTGGTAAAGGCAAGCGTCGATAACATTACAATCAAAATATGCCCATAAATAATAATTGTAACATTGATAATATAAAGAAGAAAAAGGAACTACTTATTAAAACTTTAGGGACTTGAAAATGTAGTGTTTCGACACTCCGCTTTTTTCCCCACTTTCCGCCGAATTTAAGGAATTGCGTGTAGAGTGGCGGAGTACAATACTATTATTTCCTTATCACCAGAGTAATAAAACATTTCATATTTAATTACCTAGAATGTCGAACATTCGCACGCTGGTGCCCCTGCCCCATAACAGGCATCTTATAGTTTTCAATTTTCATTATACATATACTTTTAAATAACGTCGTATAGGTCAACGTAAGGAAACTTAAAAAAATAACTAGAGCTATTTAAGGACATCGTATTACATATAATAATAATAATATCTTTATTCATTTTTTCTTTTACAATTAACATTTACAAGGTTGAGTGCCTCCTTTTAATTCACCGAAGACCTGTACAAGGAGGCCTCGCTCATCCATCTTAATATAACATTATAAGAGATTGACAACAACATTGCAAAATATCAAACTAAAAAACATAACAAAATGACATCTTAAATCAAGTAAAATAAATTACAAACAAAAAAAAATAATAAATACATAAACAAATAAAATTAAAAAATTATACACTACACGAGTTTATGCGCGCGTGTTTGTGTGTGTGTGTGTGTGTGTGTGTGTGTGTGTGTGTGTGTGCGTGTGTTGGTGTGTGTCTGTCTAGTTTTAAGTAATATCTCAAAACACATAAATAATGACCCTTAGACAGTGTCTTTTCATGTAAAAGCTAGCATTAAAATATGCCCTACGCAGGATTTGAAGCCAAAACCTCAGCACCAATTACGATAAAAATGACAAATGTATAAAAAAAACCACCTGATATGACCACATCCCCATCGCAGCATAAAGCATTACTTATCATTATATAGGCGCGTAGTGTGTGCTATCGAATCAAAGTGCGTCATTAATTGGCCATTTATTATTCACTATGGGTATAAAATTAGAAACAGAAATATTTAGCTTGTTGTTGTGCACTCGCGATGGAATGGAGCTAATATTGTAGATCGACATAGAATTCTCTAGTAGTAACTTTTTTTATATACTTCAAGAGAAGAATACATATGTTTTTATAATTTCCTCTGTTTTGTAAAGGCAAAGTGAGGCGTTGAGTTCCGCCACTCAACACGCAATGCCTCTGGGATTCAGTGGAAAGTGGGGGCCGATAATGTCTTAACAGCCTCATTTTTACGCGACCTTCCTCAAAGTTTCCATTCCCAAACGAGATCTCCCGCTAAAATATAGCATATAATTTATTATTTCGCATATTATATAGAACTTATTGTAGAACGCCTCCCTAGACGATGTCTGGAACCATTGTTTGATAAAATCTTATTTATATAAATTTCATGTCATGTCATTTTATCTACGTATACATATGTATACGTAGATAAAATGACATTTAGCTAAAAAACATATGTTTTGTATATATATCTTCTTTTGCTAATTTAATGTTTTTAAAAGCTCTTTCCAGGGCACACGAAGGCCTTTTCTAGGGCAAACCTCTTTCAAAAAGGTCTTTTGGTAGGAAAAAAAAGGAATAGACCAATTACGAAATGGTTATCTGATAACTCAGATTTATGAAACAACTATACGACGCTATTTGTGCCATTGCTAAAAACCCAGCTTAACTTTGGAGACTTTTGGAGACTGCGGCTAATTTTCGAAAACACACTATCTACGGTACTGGAGGAAGGTCATTTGAAAAGCTTGTGTACTCCCTTCATACATACCCTATGTATGAAGAGGTGGTGTGGACGACAGTGGACGAGGCAATAGAGGTATGCCGAGACCATAGCGTTTGGCGCTCCGTTCTCTCTCGCTTCGCCCCTAGGGATATAGCGTGGAACTAAGTAACACTTTTATATAAACACATGTAGGCAGAGGCCACCTCAAAATTATGAACATGCATTATATTATTTAGCGTAATTCTTAGCTCGTTCCGTCTAAAAAGGATATTATGAACAAAGTATAAATATTAGCTCACTCTAATAGTCGGATGAGAAGCTTAACGTAGAGCTTTATCTTAATAACATCTTGAAACCCGGGAGCTTAACACAACATTCCTTTATTACGGATTTGTTACCACTCATCTATTATATTTAGAGCCAGCATTCAGAAAAGCTTCTTTAATAATATACTTGCTATGGAAATTACTGCAAATTTGACTTTAATTTTAAAATACATTGAATTAGTCGAAATATTTATCAGTACCTACGTGAGACCGTCAAATCATAAATTATACACATCTTCGCTCTGGTAATAAGATACAGCGCGGCGTTGAGTTCCATCAGTAACAAGGAATACGTCGAAATAAAAATTGGTCGTAGAGCTAAGGACAAACCAAAACCAAGATAGAGAAAAATAGGCCAAATAAAAGATCAGCTGTCATATTGTAGTTTTGTGCTATCCAATTAGTGTACTAATAAAAATAATTTCTCCCTTTATAATATAAAATTTTAAATTAAAAAAAATCTCAACCAAACAAATAACTACCTGTTCTTGGTAAAGTAACTGTTAAACAATTAATTGGGGCCTGTCGTGGCGCAGCGGCACAAGAGTGTGACTGTAACCGACAGGTTCTGGGTTCGATCCCCAGTCGAGGAAATGAAATATTTAATATTTTCAATTTAAAATATTTATTGTTTCATTTCTTCGCTCTGGTATTAAGGCAAAGCGCGGCGTTGAGTTCCGCCCCTCAACACGCAATGCCTCAAAATCGGCGGAAAGTGGAGAAAGGAAGTGGAACGGAGTGTCTTAACACTAGGTTCCACTTCCGTTCCCTCTGCCTACCCTGCCTAGTGCGGGATACAGCGTGAAGCTGGAAAATAAACAATTAATCCGATTTTATAAATCATAACAACAAACATAAAAAAGCGGGAAACGGAAGTGGAACAGAGTGTCTTAACACTAGGTTCCCGGGTTCCCTCCGCCTACCCTGCCTCGTGCGGAATACAGCGTGAAACTGAGAGAGTAGAGTATAACAGACATCATTGATGAACAATGCTTTCGAATAAAATAACCACCTACAATCAGTTCAATTATTCATGAGCTACGATGCAACAAACAAACACACAGACAGACAAGCGAAACTTCTGCGTCGAGGGTTCCAAAGTAAATAAAACTTAATTTTCATATTTCCATCAGTATCTAGTTGGGTGTCGATTATTAAATTCGATTGAACTCTTAGATAAAGCTAACTGGTAAGGAAAAGGTCAGGCTTTAAGTTATTGTTTACATTTCAATTTCAATAACTTACATATACTTTATATAGTCAAGTTAATTATTATTTCCATTGTTTGTTCAACGAACCAAAGTGCGGTATTGAGTTCCAACACTCAAAACGCTACTGCTATATACGGGATACAGCGTTTTATAGGCTCCATCGCGAACATAGCAAGGAAAACTTGTGTTAAGGCTTTCCAATTATCCATTATGATACTTCCAACCTTTCATCCGCCGAATTTTGAAAGCATTGCGTGTTAAGTAGTGGAAATTAACTCAACGTTCTTCCTCATTACTAGAGCGAATAAATGAAAATATTTAATATACTCGAGTGGAGATCGAACCCACAGCCTATCGCCTTCACAGTCCCCACACTTGTGCTCCTGACCCAACAGGTATACAACGTTACCTACCTTAGATATATGCCTATATCGTATAAAGACATATATCTTTCTACCTTTAAGGAACCCGATGTTATCACACTCAGTTAGCTATAAAAAAAATTAAAACAATTTAAGCGTACATTTGAACTTTTCAGTCGTATAATCCGATTTGCCCCGCGCTCATATCGTAACGAGCGATCTCGGTGCAATTCATGCGGTGGCGGCGTCGCACTTGACGCCTCTTCAAATGGCTACCCCATTCATATTAAACATTTTCATATAAATCCGTTCAGCTTTTTGAAAAATTGTTTTACTGACTTTATATAAAAATATTTTAATATAAAATTAACGTTATATTAGTATTTATAAAAGTATTTTCAAGTATATTTCTCAAGTAGCCCATAATAATTAAAATAATAAATTTAACCAATGTTTAGAGCTCTGTTAACAAAGCAAAGCGCGGAGTTAAGTCCCGCTACTCAACACGCAATGCCTCAAATTCGGCGGAAAGTAAGGAACGGAAGTGGAACGTAGTGTCTTAACACTAGGTTTCCAAGTTACCTCTGCCTACCCTGCACATAACAAGTGTATCTTACTATGATAGTGCATATAGGAAAACCTTAATAAACATACCATTCTAAATAATAAGTGACTATAACATAAATAATAATGTTATCATTTTTAAGTTACCACAGAAAATAAAGCTTTTACCATTGTTCTGCTCAAGTGAGATCAAACCGATAACGTATCACCTTTACTATCGTTTTTTTATTTACATATACAAATTTCACTTATGTATACTGTTGAGACATAGATTTGTTATGATTTTTTTTTAATGTTATGGATTCTTTTTGATTGTTGTTGATTATTATTAATTTTATTTGAGAACCATTGTACTAACAATAGACATGTAAGTTGAAAGGTTACTAACACATATGGATAATTCCGAAATAAAAAGTTTATTATTATTATTATTATTAGAACACCCATTTTAGTATTAACCGAATATATTTGTATATTAAACAGCAACAAACCATCGTTACACAGTGGCACGTCTGATTGAAAAGGTATATTTTTTTTTATTTTTCACTTCAAGACAAGTCTCAACACTCAAAACGTAAATGATGAACGGAAATTAGGAAAAAATCGTGTCTGAACTGTAAGTGACCTCTGCCTATCCTACAATGCAGAATACCAAAAGCAACATATAACCAACAGAATCACATAAATAACTTCAGTAGAACAAGCACTACCCGCTATCAGTGTTTACCAGTCAGTGCGCGTGGCATACATACGCTTTATCGGCGCACGCGCAGGGTTCGTTCACACAACTTGTTGCACATTGTATATTGCAAAGCGCCGTGTGACGTCATACACGCGACTGCGATTAGCTATACTTGGTGTGACGATGGTGGAACGTATCTAATGAGGTTTATTTATAGCCTTTGTTATGATTTTACTTGGAAATGCTAAATAAAGTTACATTTATATTTATTTACGAGTATGTACCTAGTTGCATTTTTTTGGTCTAAACTGGTGGACATATATATTTTTTTTAGCTTATATTAAATTTTATAAGCTCGATTGGAAATGAATTCACAACTCGCGTAAACACGCTAGTGCCCCTGCGCCAACATTTACTCGATAGGAAAATATTAGATATTATCATTAATTCATCGTAATAAATCATTCGCTTACATAACATTAGTGCACACGGAGAAATTTACCAACGTGTGACGTCCGACGAATGACTAAAGAACACTATTGTAGATTGATGATGAAGATATACGTAAGATAAATATTAATAATCTGGAACTTTCTATGCAATTTTAAGCCTCGACGCGAAAACAAGGAGTAATTCATATCGATGGTTCTTAATCTTATCACATCTGTTTGCTAAAATCCGTTTAGAAGTTTGAAGAGTATCAGTTCTTTTACAAAAATGTACGGTACCAACTCAAACGCAGAGGTTGTGGATACGGTTCCTACTTGTGGCAAATTGTTCACTTTTTCACGTCACCCAAGGAACCATTGTGATATCAAATTCATCTCTCAACATAGTATGATCATCTTCCAAGTACTATCACAAATGATTACTTTGATAATAAATATCAGATAACTAGAAATAAGCTGTCTGAGTACAAATAAATTGAAAAATAGAAATATTGTTTACTGTTTTTCCAAGAAAATCAGCATTTCATAAATTATTCATCACAATCGAGTAAAGTAACAATCATAAATATTAACAAAATATCAAGGAACTATAATTTATTTGAGGTTTTCACGTGGTGAAAATAAATGAAATACACACTGTACATAGAAGATTAGGCAGAGGGAACCTATGAACCAAATGTTAAGATATTTTGTTCTTTACGTCCCTTTTGTTCTTCATTGCGCTAAATTCTAGGCATTGCTTGTTGATTGGCGGAACTCAACGCCGCACTTTCTACCCTCTAACCAGAACGAGAAAATATCCAACAATCTGTGACGTTTAACACTAAACGTCCCCTCAAGACTGGCTTCAAGACGAGTAGAGAAAACACATTTCCAGTGTCTGACCTCAGAAATATTGGAATACATCGAAGCGATTAACATGATAAAATATAACCTACATAAAGGCTTCTTGATAATTACAATACTTTCTGATGATAATTTTTGTAATCGAATCCTAGTTTCTATATAAATAAGTATCAAAGTAAAGATAAAGTTAAATTGTAGTACTTGTGACACAGTAAAGGAAGCCATCAGATGGAAACGCTATAATGTTATTATGCCAGACTAAATCATTGCCAACTCTTGTAGATTGTAAACATGATTAAATATGTTAATATCAGATATTAACATCTGTCGTATGTATCTATTGAAACTTGCATCAAAAACGAGTAAAATGTTTAACGTATGGGATTTGAACCTAGTAATAGTGACGACTGAACCATATGTTCTTAAAATGTCTTTCAAAATGGACTCTAAGCAGCAGAAGCAACATAAATAAAAACAATTTATAATTTAGAAGTTAATAAAAAAAACCGAGTCCCGTCTTTGTAGTAATTAGGTAAAATAAAACAGAAAAAAATATATGTTTATTTATTTCTAAAAACAAAATACTGATGTTATTTATGAACACAAAGTTATTTATAAAAGGCGCCGTCAAAATCATTATCGTGTTGGCAAATTGACAGTTACAAAGATATAAATGTATGCAAGAAATTAAAATGGATCGCCTTAATAAACTTATATTCGATAACTGTATTTACTAAGTATGTTTAAATAAACATAATGTAATATCACCAAATTTATATATATATATATATATATCCAAAAAAAATATATATATATATATATATATATATATATCCAAAAAAAAAAAAAAATATATATATATATATATATATATATATATATATATATATATATATATATATATATATATATATATATATATATATATATATATATATTTCGGTAATATTATCATAGGCCATAGTAGCGTTGGGCCCGATCGCCACTTAGAATGTGCAGCGTTGAGTTACGCTTATATCAACATGCAACGTTTCAAAAGTTGGGCGGAAAATGGGAAAGGTTAGAGGCCGTCCATTAATCACGTGATGTGTTTGTAGCATTTTTTAACCCTACCTCCCCTCTTAGTGGTACGTGGTGAGGCTTAAACTTATTAATTACTTACTTATACTTATACACACACACACACACGTGATATCTAACTGCACACCTCCCCCCCTTCCGCGCACCCCCTAGTGATAATTTGTGATTTTCACCGAACCCCCCTTCCCCCTTTTCAAACCTCACGTGATTAATGGACGGCCCTTTAGGTCCTCTCTGCTTACCCTGCCATATGCGGCATAAGTGTGTAACAAAAAATATACATATGTAAATGACGTAATCTAATAATTTGTGTAATTTTTAAAATTTTATGCCTCTTTGGCTGTGCGTTTGTACGCGCTAATCTCTAACTGCTAACCGGATTTAAAAGCAATTTTCACTATTATATTAAGGCAACCATTCATTTTTTTTTTTAGCTGTATCCTGCACGAGGCAGGGTAGGCAGAGGAAACCCGGGAACCTAGTGTTAAGACACTCCGTTCCACATGCGCCGAATTTGAGGTATAGCGTGGTGAGTGGCGGAACTCAACGCCGCGCTTTTCCTTATTACCAGAGCGAAGAAAAATGAAACTTTAAATATACGATTCATGTTTGTTTTATATAAGTCGGCCGATGAATAATAAAGTCAAATTACAACATTCAATACGGCAAAATTGCATAGTTTACATTTTAAATGTATATTATCATATAAGTCGTAACTTTATTAGAACAGGAAAGTAATAGAGATTAAAAGTAAACAAAATGGGTCGGCAGTACATAATAAAATAGAAACAAGTTTTTACTGAAAAAAATTAAAACAAAAAAAATCACCAACAAAGAAAAACAATATATATATATATATATATATATATATATATATATATATATATATATATATATATATATATATATATATATATATATATATATATATATATATATATATATATATATATATATTTATATATATATATATATATATATATATATATATATATATATATATATATATATATATATATATATATATATATATAATCATATAGGAAACGTAAAAAAACGATCAATCAGCTGAGGAGTAAAACCGCTCAGGGGTGACCCTTCACGGCAATGAGCCTTCCCGTAACAAATGGTACCTCCCCGGGAGGCGCGCACCAAGATCAATGTCGAATTCTGTCTATTCTTAATTTGTGAACGTCACCGATGCTGTCATAGTTGTTGCGCGTTACCTCTGATGTCCCACTAGCAGCCCGCCCGCGGCTTCGTACGCTTGAATTATACGATTATTTATTAGAGAAAACAAATAGGTAATTTCAGTGTGTATATAAAACCTTTTATATGCGCTTAATAAATTTTATTCAAACATTAATGATATAAAATATTATATTTTACTTGTTGCTAAAAATATTGAAAATGTTTGGTTATTTTTGGGATAGCAAGTATTTTGCTTAACTATTGCTGCGTCCAGTAAAATTCTCATACAACGCGATTCACTTGTTCAGTTGAATAGCCAGGTTTAACAGTCAGACATACCAACATTTTAATAGCGTTTGTAAGTGGTTTTCTCACGTATAAACAACTAGATATATATATCTACATAACAAATATTTATGTTAAAATTACAAACATTCAGTATAAGTACATATATAAGTAAACATTGCTATACATTTTGAAGACTTTCGTTTAGCTCGACAAAATTGTTAATAAATTTTACTTCATTAACCTTGCTGAAATTTTAATTTTCAAAATATATATATTATCTAGTAGTAATAAAAGTTGGCGAAGCCGCAGACGGATCGCTAATTATTAAATAAAGCATTAAAATCCAAGCGGGCGAAGCCGCGGGAGGGCCTAGGGCTAGGGCTAGTTGTAAATAAAACGCGATCGCACGAATATCATTGATTACTCAACACTGACGACTGACACTGGTGACGTACGCCAGTGAAAACTTGGCCCTTCGCCTTGCGTCTTGTGGCGTCTAAATGTACTGATGAATGTTGGCTCGGATGTGCTGTCATCGTAACGGAGAATGCAATAAATACTTTTGGCCTACTCAAAGGCTACAATTTTATTATAATTAGGAAGTTATATCGGCCTGATGTATCGCTGGGGCACAAGTGATTTTTTTTTATTTCTTCGTTCAACAAGGCAAAACCCACTTTCGGAAGTGGAAAGTGGGTAAGGTTCCCAAGTTACCCTCGATCCTCGTGATCTGAGTGGTTTTATAAGCTTGACCTGTCCATATGTGTGTCTGTTTATGGCACCTTACCACCTAAATGAATGAATCTAGTGCGCGTAACTAATTGAGTAATCGAAAGCCATGTTTTGTGTAAATTGAAATAGCTAAAAGCACTTTCCTGAGATGGGGTAGTTACCATTTTGTTTATTGTCAATTCATGACATGAAAATGAGTTTTTTTATCCAGACAGTCAAAGCCTAGAGTTAAACCTTTTTATTCAACACGTATCTATCAATTTGCGAGTCGAGTGGATCACCACTACAGCCTCACAGTATATAGTAGACAATATGATTGTACGATATTGTTTCATTGATTTCTGCGTGGGTTGTTATAATGGACATCGATAAGCCATATCCGTTATCACTATGAATTGGACAACGATACTTATATACAAAATAATGCTAGTATAGATTTATTATTAGTGAAAGTGAAACCGAGTGTTCTAACAACAGGTTCCCAGGTTCCCTAAGCCTACCCTGCAATGTGCGAGATATAGCGTAAAACTAGACTTATTGAACTAATACCTACTTAACGCAGATTCGCCCGCTTAAACTAATGTGTATGTCATACCCACACTATTATAAAATGTTTACATACATTGTAAACCTGTCGTGGCAAACAACAGGTTGTGGGTTCGAACCCCACTCGAGGAAATGAAATAATTAATATCTTCAAATCAAATATTTATATTTAATTCAAATTCAATTCAAATTAAATATTTATATTTAATTTGAAAATATTAATTTTTCATTTCCACGCTCTGGTAACAAGACAAACGCAGCGTTAAGTTCCGTCACGGAGTTTCTTAACACTAGGTTCCCAAGTTCCCTCTGCCTACCCTGCCATGTGCGGGATACAGAAGCTGAGAGTAAGCCTATGTATTATTCTGATGCTGTATAATATACATAATAAGCTATATTTACTGCAAAGTTTCATCCAAATCAGTTTATTGGTTGCAAAACAAGAACTTCATTAACTATTCGCATTAATTATAGGTTCACATTCCTTAGAAGACACCAATAAAGGTGCTGAGTTTTAATATATAATATTTTTTCTCAAACTTATTTTTTTTACGACAGTATAATTAATTACAAATAATTAACGCATTAAATATTGTATAAGACAATGATTGTTTGTAAATTTTCATTCCGCATACATTGACAGGTTTTCTTTAGCTGGGAACGTAGTTTATTAAGACACTTTATTTCCCACATTGCGCCGAATTTTGAAGCTTTGTGTGTTAGGTGCCAAAACTCTACCTCGTTACCAGATCGGGGAAATAAAAAAATATTTCATCATTCCGAGTGGGACTCGAACCTACATCTGTCACGTTTTCGGCTTGTGTATGTCACCGTGGCGACATATTTAATTTTATATACTGCCAAGAAGGCCATACTTAGCGTCACGCAGTATCTGGCACTATTTAAATATTAAATAATAAAATTGGGAACCTATATAAAGACACTGCGTTTCAATTCCGTTCCCCACTTCCGCTAAAATTGATGTACCAATTTTTTTATTACATCAAAAATTTGATTTAAACTGAGACTTCTCTAAAAAAATGAGCCTCTATAACTCGCTGGTGTTATGGAAATGACATTATCTACATAATAGATGATAATTCATTGCAATTCTAGTGTTCGTATCACGACGCGTCCGGTGTCGTCGACCCGGCGCCGGCGCAGTGCTCCGCGGCCTGGCAGAACTCCAACTGACGGTGGACAGTAAACGATTCGATAATTTAACTAATTAGTAAAAGAAGCGGGTTAAGTGGAAAGATATTTGTACGTCGCATAAAATTCGTGTAGAAACTAGAGACAATTAACGTGAAAAAGCTACTATTTTCTTTGTATTGCTTCAATTTAGTCATAGTGATGCCGTTACGGTGCCTTTATTTTGGTAATAAAACAAACCGCGGCGTTGAAATCCACCACTTAACTTACAATGTATCAAAAATTCGGCAGAAAATAGAAAACTGAATTAATAATATCTCTCTGCATACTATGCAGTATGCAGGCTACAGCGCGAAGCTAATAAAAAAAAACCTAGTAGGAAATAAAACCGAAATAGTGTAACATACACTTCTAAAAGGATCAGAGGAAAATCTACGATATCAATATAAACATTTATTTTCGCCAAATTCGAACGTATAACAATCGCAAATATTTACGCACGTATCAACCGCTCCACCACTGATGTCAGTTAAAATTATTAACGCAAACTATTTCGCTTTGATGTCGCTCTCCGTATAGGAAACATATAGGTGGAACGTTTGAAATAACAACGCTCATATAAATTCAAATCAACATAATGGGATTATTTTAGAAGCTATGCAAATTAATTACTATACATACAACGCGCTAAACATATTAAATAGATCGATTCGTAAATTATAGATTAATTATAGTGTTTTCAACCAGTTTAGAAATCTAGATAACGGAACGAAATACCTTGCTTGTCCAACTTAATAGAAATGTTCCATATAAAAACATTTCCAAGATGTTGTACATACAACCATCGCAGCTACGCTAAGGCTGTCTCGTAAAACGAAAATTTTTTTTACAGATTTATTATATTTTGCTAATCAAGTCCTTTCATTTGAGACCTATCACCTAAACTGTAGACAAAACAAAATAAAATAAATTGAGGCTTGTTCGGGTGCAGCGGTATAAGTATGTGACAGTGAACGCGACAGGTTGTGGGTTCAATCTCCACTCGAGAAAATTAAATATTAAAATATTTCCAATTTAAATTTCATCACTTTGGAAACAAGGCAAACGGCGGCAATAAGTGGGGAACGGAATAGTCCGTTTTAACACTAGGTTCCCAAGTTCCCTCTGCCTATCTTGCCATGTACCTACAGCATGAAAATAAAGGCAAAAAAAAGACTAACAATTATCATAATTTACATAAATATAATTAAATAGCAAATTAAAAAACACAGAAGCCTTAGAATTTCTAAAGCCCACATGAAATCTATTCACGTCGGAAAGTAATCAAACTGCTTACATAGTGTGTCGTATTCATTAATTAACATATTCATTACACAGCTCGTGCCAGCGACTACTAAGTACTGCCTACAGGAACAATGTATGACACTTGTAAAGACTAGTCGTGTTAATGTTATATAGCCAGTAGCTGAAAGTTCTGAAATCCAATATCGAGTTGTTCGTTATATTCGACGTCACATTATAAAGTCGAGACCGTCGCGGCGCAGCGGCACGTCGTCTACAAACGTGACGGTCAAACGTTCGATTCTTTCTCTGAGAAATAATTATTTCTCTCTTGTTAACAAGGCAAAGGCTAAGGGCTATGAGATTCACCAGTCAAATGCCTAAAAACCAGCCATAAAAAAGTTATAATAACCTACGTAATATATCAACATTCAGAAATAACCATAACCATAATCATTTGCATAAACTTTACTTACAGCCATTTTGCTAACGATGTAATTTATAACAAAATGTGTATCAATTTCAATATAATATATTTTTTAGCTTCACACTGTATATAGCAAGGAATGCATTCCGTGTCAAATGGCGGAGCTCAACGCAGTGCTTTGCCTCTTTACCAGACCGAGGCATTTAAAACCATTAAATATTTTATTTCCTCGAATGGGGGATATAACCTACAATCTGTCACAATTACTGTCGAACGTTTTTGACCCTGCGCGACAGGATGTAGGTTTGTTCCCCGCACTCAAGGAAATGAAATATTAAATTTTCCTTTTCCCGCTCTGGTGACGAGGCAAATCGCAGTATTGAAACCCGCTATCTAAAACGCAATTCCTCATATTCGCTGTAAAGTGGAGAACACAAATGTATTAATGATAAGGGAGTGTCTTAACACTAAGTTATCTTTACATATCCCGATATAACAAAGCATATACCGCATGCTAGAAATGCGCCAAGTTAAAACAAAGTAAAAAAAAAAAGGCCAACCAATGTTAAAGCTATTTGCGAGCGTAAATACAGTACAATAAAACTAAAAGAGGCAACTGTCGCGTTCACGAGAGCACAGTGCAACGCGATCCCAGGGCATCTATGCTGCATGCCCATATACGTACACGGGGGCTGGGGAGAGTGGGATGATAGTTGGTAACGAATTCTATTTTAAAACTCAAATATGTTACTTGAGATAACTATATGTCGGTATGTTAGAATAATTTCTTGATATTTCTTAGGTACTTTATATGAAAATTGCTTAAAATGACTTATTGTATAAAATATAACTAAATAATGTGAGTAAACCTCACCGGTTACGGGTTCGAACTTCTATTAAAGCAATGAAAAGTTTAGTATTTTCATTTATTCCCTCTGCTAACAAGGCAAATCGTGGCGTTGAGTTCCGCCACTCAACACGCAATGCCTTAGATTCGCCGGAAAAAATGGGAAATGGAGAGCCTTAACATGTTAGAGGTCCCATGTTCTAAGTTATATGAAATTGAAAGCAGTGTACTATCTCAGTTAGAGTTACCCAAACAACTGCTTACAAAGGAATGCTATCTTCCGTTGACTCATCCTTATTTCGATACAATCTTTGTATCGACACACTGCTAAAGCTATTAACTTGGTAAATATAAAGTTCATATTAGGCCGATCTTGAATTATACTTTAATTATACTTTCCTGTAGAGACGGTGTGGCGCAGTGAAACATTCTGACTGATCGTGACAATTGTGGGTTTGATCCTGTGAAATGAAATGAAATTGATTTTTTTCCTAGCTTGGATAAAATTACTCTTTCATCTTTGGAAAGTATTCGCAATTTAAAAATTACTATCTATATGTTATAAAACATAACTAAGAACTACTATAATGAACAAGGTTTTTAAGCAAAAGCCATAATCTGGCAAAGAAAGAAGTAAAACTTAAATCATTCATCCTTTTGCATACGATGTTAAAAAAGACGAAAGAGAGTCGCCGATGAGTTACACCAAAAGAAAATTGGTCAGAAAGCGAGTGGGGAAGGTATTGTCATAAAACTAGATACCTTTGTCTACCCTGCTTAAAAATATATTACGAACAGATTTTGCTTACAATATAACCGACCCAAAATGAAACGAGATATGAACCTGAGTCTCGTTCCCGTAACCCTAAATTGTCGACATATGCTCTAACATAATAGAAACATATTTACAAAGAAAATTGTACAAATAAATTACAGAATAGAAGTAACAAGCTCCATACATATGTATGTAACAGTGCGAAATCCACCTTATTGGACGGCCTATATATAGAGGCTGTGATAAGTCTCGTTTGTTTTGTAACGAGCAAGGAGTTCTATGAGTCATATTTGAGGAACATTATTGGTATATAACTATATATGGCATACAATTATTTGTAATTTTTCTTTCTTTTTCGTTATGTAATTGTAATTTATTTTATGTAACTTTTTTAACCCCTGACGCAATAAAATGGTTGCAATAAGTTTTACCTGTCTGTCTGTAGGTCTGTGGCATCGTAGGTTTTGAACGAACAAACCGATTTGAATACGGTTTCTTTAATCTGAAGTGTTATTCTCGCGTGGTTGCTTAGGTATGTTTTATTAAAATCGGATTAGCTGTTTAAACTACAAGCATTTTGCCACTTCATGTCCCAGATATCGCGACGTCTAATGAGCTGAACGTCAATGAACGTCAATGAACAACTTCTTACCGGAGCGAAGAATTAAAAATTATTCAATAATCGTATTGTGACTTGCTTAGTTGCCAGCATTTCAAACATATACATACATGTATTACATGTACTAATGCTACCGTAGATACATATATGTAGCTGATTGCAAGTCCAGGTTAAGTTAGTAATTTTTAAGTTTTTAATCTAACTTGCATTTCAAAGCCGATATGTTTAATTTACATATTGCCAGAGGAAACGCAGGTACTTGATACCATTCCTATGAATTGTATTTATTACTTAGGTTAAGGATGTAATGGACAATAACATCATACAGACGCCCAGACGCTTCTGATATCTACTCAAGAAAATGAACTATTTTCATTTCTTCGCTCTGATAACAAGGCAAAGCGCGGCGTTGAGTTTCACCGAACGAAATGCAGTACTTCAAATTCAGCAGGAAGTAGAGACCGGGCTTGTCTTAATAGGAACGGAGTGCCTTGACACTACGTTCCTAAATTCACTTTGCCCACTTCGCCATGTGGGAAATATAGCGTGAAACAAAAAAAGAACACTTAACATATACATATTGCCTATAACATACATAATAAATATTTACAATGTTCTCACATAGTATGGCTGGAGTGTTACAATCAACACGACAAAGTGTTAAAAGTCAATTTAACCTCCCTATTATACCGTCGATGTAATTCACACTTCGGGGCACTCGTGCAGACATCTAATTTATTAGCTTGTTAGAGTGCGTCGAATCCGGTATTGATATCAAATAGCGAACAGTCGAAAATGCGCAGTACATAGATAAATCTAGTATTCCATTACACCATAGTTGCGATGTGAGGCGATAATTTTATATTTGTAGAACAAATATTTTTTTGTCTCGTTCCAAAAAAAGGACACCGAAATGCTATAATAATCACAGAAGTCGAGATTTCGATGGAAAGTGGGTAACATAAGTGTCCTAATGGGAACGGGAACGGGAACTTAACGTCGGATAAAGAAAAAAAATATTTTTTCCACCTTCATGCTGCATGTTGCATATAGTCCGGTAAATAAAGGAAAGCTAGTGTTAAAATACAACCATTCCCTACCAATTATCGAGACATGGTATGTAAAGTGCTCAACGCTGCATACATAAAAAAACAATACTACAAAACTTTAACTAAAATATACTTCCGATACATTCGACATCTAAATTTGGACATTTTGTTGCTCAAATTCTCGCTAGTAACAAGGTAAACCGCGGCGTTGAACTTCTCCACTTAACACGAAATAACTCAAATTCGGCGGAGAGTGGGCACCGGAGCGGAGTGTCTTAACACTATGTACCCAAATTCTCTCTGCCTACTCATTCTGCCATGTACAATGTACGGCAATACAACGTGAAGCTGAAAAAAAAGTTAATCAATACTTGAAGAAATCATCATTACCGTTAAATTTCCATACTTATACAAATAACAATCTTTTCAGTATTAATAAATCTAGCAATCCTAGCCTCTTTCTACTTACAATGTTTGCGACGCCCATAATTTAAGAACTGAACTAATTACAATTTGCACGCAAAATTATTGATTCCCCAAGAGAAGTAAACGATTAGCACGACATTGTACGACATCGCTTTACATCACTGGAGCAAAATCTATTATAAATATTAAATAGTGTATAAATTATCAATGAAAAAATATTTTGTTAGCGGCTTCACGTGAATCTATGTGTGTACTATCAATGCAAAAACTTTTAACCGACCGTAAAAAAGGAGGACGAGTTTTTAATAATTTAGGTGATTACTGTTTTGTATATGGTATGCAATGTTTCAGAAGTGCTTTTTATTAATTATTACTAAGTTTCTGCTGACAGCCTGTCTATCTTTCTCGAACCGAAATAGTATTCCAGCTCAAATTTAAATAACAGACTACAATATAGTTTTAAGAGAAAAGAAACGTGAAATTTTGTCGTTTTTTTATATAATGATACAGAACCTTTCGTGCTTCAATGCGATTCGCACTTGACTGGTTTTCATTAATTCCACACCAGGCCGACAAAATCTAGCTTTAAGCACTTTCATAAAAATTTGTGTTATTTTTTTTTTGGTAATAATGCTTAGTAATCGGACGTCTGTTCTAAATAAATGAACAGATTTGTATGTGGTTTATTCTAAACGAAACGTTACGTTCTTTGGTAAGCTTTTAAGGAGCATAATTTAGCTTTTTTTAAATATTTAATTTCTCAAAATCCTATTTAAAGATTTAGGAGAAAGGAGATGTTTGTGAGTTTGATATGTGTTTGTGATATCAAATTATTTGTGTTTGATAGTTTAATTTACGACAAAAAATGCGGCGCAAAGTTCTGCTAGTCTACATAAAAATTGGAAAAAATGAAATATGAGGAACGGTAGATGTAAACTATCTAACCATAGAGATGCAAGAAATACTACAAAATTATATTTTGTTTACGCCGATTATATTTTGTTTAAACACAATTAACAGAAAATATGATACAGGCATTTCGGCATAAGGTGGAGAACGGACGTACCTAAATGAGAACGGAGTGCCTTTACACTAGGTTCCAGGTTCCAGCGTGACACTGAACGAACAATAAAGGCAAATGACGACGATAAAATGATCTGTAGCAACACGAAAATACATGTTAATTTCAAAAATAAACGTATCGCAAAAGACAGCAAAGCAAAGCAAAACAAACATCAACGCTGTCATGTGATCATGCAAATAAAACACGATGCGATATTTATAGGTAGTGTTTACGAGACGGACAACATTGCTGTCGACATATGTATATCTAAATACATAGCAATTTCACGGTGTATCCCACATCGGCAGGGAGTAAAAACACTCCGTTTCTCCACGTACCATCATTTTCGATATAGTGACCGAAGTAAACTACTAAAAAATGGTTGCATTGTCTAACATTTGGAGGAAATTAAAAAAGCTTCACGCTGTATCCAGCACATGGCAGGGTAAGCAGAGAGAACTTGGAAACCTAGTGTTGAGACACTCTGTTCCACTTCCGTTTTCCACTTTCTGTCGAAATTGGACACTACGTGTTGAGTGGCGGAATTCAACACTGCGCTTTGCCATATTAGCAGACCGAAGGAAAATATTAAATTTGAAAATATTTAATATTTCATTTCCTCGAGTGGGGTTCGAACCCACAAACTGTCGTTTACAGTCACACGCTTGTGCCGCTGCGCCACGACAGGCCTCAACTTACAACGAAATTAAAATACTAGTAATATGAACATTCTCTTGTGTGGACGCACTAACATCTTTAGTGAAATGCTTAACCAAGGCCGAATCTGACAAAGGAGACAGACCGCGGTGTTGAACTCTGCATTGAAGTTTCACAACACAAGGTTCTTCTCAATTCTCTTGTATATAGAGCTAAGCTATATTATGTTTTCACATATGACATTGTACAAGTAAATCGTTCTTAATTGACACTTACGTTGCACAATGCAGGGTTGGAAGTGACCAATTACACTCGTTAAGTGAACAATACGAACACACAAACTACATGACTAAATTATGTAAGAATAGTTAATTTAGATTTACTGTTGTAGTACACTGCGTTCTTTTCTTCTGCTTATATTACAGGTTCAAATCTCAATACCTTTTCCATAATGTTGTGTTTTCAGATATATATGTATATATTTAAACAAGCAACAAAACAGTAATGTTATGTATAGTGATTTGTTATAATTTGTCTCTCTTAGGGCTTTGCAAGAGGAAAGCAATTTTTTTTATTATTTGAAAAATATATTAATTTAAGTTTCATACTGGCACTTAATATTAGATAACAATGTAAAAGCAGAGATAGCAAAGTGGCAACACATTCCATTTTTCAATTTCTTACATTGGATGATAAGTGGCGGAACTCAACGACGCAGTATATCTACCAGTACCAGTAGAAATTGAAATAATTAACTCCATCTACTAAAGAACATAATTTTAATGTCTATCCACGACGATAGCCTCAAGCAAAATTATAATTAACTATAACTGAACTATGTTGCTATAATAATTTTCCAAGTCGTAATCGAACCTGCTATGACCTCACACCTGATATCTCTTATCGCAATTATCAGGCGCCATCTGTATTGTTTATAAAGTGATGAAAGGGTAAATTATCTAAGATAAGCGGCTAAAATAATTATTGTTTACTTCAAGTGGCTTATTACCTTATTAAAGTAATAAATATATATAGATATATTAGGATATATTTATAATTCACATATTTTTTTATTTTTACAAGACCTGGGAACCCTTAGTTCCCCCCTCAACCCCAAGTTACCGTCGCAACAATTAAGTCCTTACAACAAATTTTAAATAATATATAAAAAAAACACACAAGAAACCAAAGCTATCGATAGAAAATTTCATTAAGATCTCCCGCCATTCGTAGTATTCATTTACTTTTAGCCTTCAATTAAAGCTCAAACCGATACAGGCTGAGGTATTTTCTCATTAATCCTAGCCTAGGCCCCACAGCCTAGCCCCGGCTAATGGGGCGACGTTATCGAGTCGTAATCTTACCTATAGAGAATGGAATTTATGAGCATTTAAAGTAAAACTCGTAAGGCACACTGAAATTACTATTGCGAGTGGAGTATAATAAATAAAAGTACCGTTCGTTAAATGTAATCAAAATAATATTGTTTTGTAATTTAGGGGCCTGAGGCCTGTCGTGGCGCAGCGGCACAAGCGTGTGACTGTAATCGACAAGTTCTGGGTTCGATCCCCAGTCGAGGAAATGAAACACTTCATATTTTCCATCTTAAATATTTAATGTTTTCATTTCTTCGCTCTGGTACAACGAACAAAACGCGGCGTTGAGTTCCGCCACTCAACACGCCATGCCTCAAATTCGGTGGATAGTGGGGAACGGAGTGTCTTAACACTAGGTTCCCAAGTTCCCTCTGCCTGCCATGTGCGGGATACAGCGTGAAGCTAAGCTGAGTGTAATTTATTTACTAATTATATTTTATATTATTTATTTATATTTAAGGTCTGTCCTGGCCTACAACAATGGGTACAGAGTGTCTTGACTGGGTTGCTTAGATTTAATATAATTAAAATAATCTTATGTAAAGCAATACACACATATATAGGTAGTATAAAACATACATAGACATATTCAATTACATCCGGTATAATTACTCAATGTCACCTTCATAAGCTTCCCGCTTCCGCGTCTTTCACCCTTGCAATTAGGTTTCAAAGAGACACAACGTTCGTGTCTAACATTCTTAGTAAACATAGAATTATACACATTATATAGCAGTTCTCGTTCTCCACTTTCCGCCGAATCCTCGGCGCATTGCATTTGAGTGACGGAACTTAACGCCACTCTTGGCTTTGCTACCAGAGCTAGGAAGATAAAAAATATTCGCCACATCAGGTCTCATATAAATTTATATAAATAATCATATATAATTTACTTTAATACTTATAGGTTAACATGTGACTGCAACCGATAGTTTGTGGGTTCGATCCCCATTCGAGGAAATGAAATATTTAATATTTTCAATTGAAATATTTAATATTTTCATTTCTTCGCTCTGGCACAAGGCTAAACGCAGCGTTGAGTTCCACTACTGAACACGCAATGCCTCAATTCGGCGGAAAGTGAGAAACGCAAGTGGAACGGAGTGTCTTAACACTAGGTGGTGATATAATAACAACAAAGTTTGAAACATTTAAAATAATAATATCTCAGTAAATATCATTCAAAATTTATATTAATAAATATATTTCATATAAACTCAGAAATGCTACGTCTTTTTCGTGGAAAACTTTTTCATCCTAGCATTCTATTAGCGAAATGGAATGCCAAGCGCGTATCGACCTTAGATATCAAAGGAAGTTCACGGACGCATATTATTTACACCCGTGTTCATAACAGGTGGTGTTTATGATGAAATTTTGATAAATATATGTACATTATCATATTAATATTATAAATGTAAAAGTTTGTGATAACATCTTCGCGTTTGTTCTGCTTTAACACAAAACTGCTGATTTAAATGAATCTTTTTAGTAATATAGCCTATATTATACATCAGATTAACTCCTAGGCTAAAATTTATGTAAATACAGTATAAACTCTTTATAACGAAACTCAATTGACTGAGCATTTTTTGTCTTCATAAAGATTTATTGTTATATGGAGTGAACAATCAATATGCAAACCAACCAAGTTGTGTTCAATTCTACTTTATACGGAGTTTATCGTTATAAAGGATAAATAAAATTATAAAGAGTTTTCACTGTTTTTTTTTTTGTATATTTTGTAATGATATATAAAATTGTATAAGCGGGCGAAGCCGGTGTGTTTACGTCTTTTGGCTGTTAGTTTCGTGATATGTTGTTGTTAATTTTATACCACAAATAATATATAAATTATATAAAGAAGAATTAGCCGTAATAGGTAGCGAAACTCAACGCCGCGTTTTTTTAAAACAAGGATAAAATTCAAATATGGCTCCGGGTAGTATTCCGGATATGCGAATAGATATAATATGTATAATATAATATGTTTCAGATCTTTCTTGAGAAGATATCCATAACTAAAGAAAATACAGGTTTTAGTTGTTAATACGTCGCAACAATATAATATGTAGCACTGTAAATATACGGCCTCGTATCGAGTCGCGAAAGCATAAGCGTGCCACTGTAGACGACAGGTTGTGAGTTCGATCCCCATTAGAGGAAATAAAATATTTACTATTTAAATTTAGTAAGTGCGAGATTTTCGCGACTCAACACGCAATGCCTTCAACCTTCAGGAGAAAGAAAGGGACGAAAAATTTCAATTCTTAGTTAAGACTTAATGGAACCAGAGTACTAACAACTTTAACATTAGGTTCCCAAGTTCCCTGATCTTACCCTGCCATATGCGGGGCATGCAGCGTGACAGTAAAAAATATATATATTATATTTAATAAATAATATAATATATTTAATTGTACAATGGCATGAATTGTTATTCCAATACATTGAATAACAACCAATGTTTACGTCGCAAACATTTACCTTTGGACTTTGTGTCTTGTGCGATAATATTGAGAGACGCGCGAAAAATATTTGCATTCACTCGGCTGTTGCGAAACTCTGCCTTTGTTCTTGCAATATTGTTACTTTTTACTTACCTACTAGGTACAAAGTATAACTTACACTTATTGTTACTTGATTTAAGTTTGGCTTTTGTTATAATTAGTATCAAAGATAATGTCTGATTGAAAAGAAGAAGAAAAGTCGAATGCCTGATTGAAAAGAAGAAGAAGAAGAAAAGTGATGCTGAAAAAAGAATAGGGGCTAATATATAATTTCAATACATTTCTATACAAACCAAAAGCACTATAAAACGTTACCATTTTCATCGTACTTTGAGTCATAATATGGTAAAGACCGCACGCCCATTATAAGTAAAGGCTGTGATTAACGATCACCCAAACATTCCTTAAACCGTAGTTCAGCTTTCGTCACTTACCTGTAAATAAAGAACAATTTGGTTAAATAATTGACAAATTTTTAGCTTTACGCTGAATCCTGCACTTAACATGGTAAGTATAGGGAACCTAAGAAAGGCACTAATCTAGGTAGGGCACTCCCATTCCACCATATTTAAATATATATATATATATATATATATATATATATATATATATATATATATATATATATATATATATATATATATATATACATATATATATATATACATATATACATATATATATACATATATATATATATATATATATATATATATATATATATATATATATATATATATATATATATATATGTATACTTGTTTCTTTCACACAATGCAGGGAGAACAGATAGATATTGTTTTAAGAGTGATAATGTTAATAAATACTAGATAGTAAATAAAATAGTATAATATAAACGGGCGAAGCCGCAGACGGGTCGCTGGTATCAAATAAATCTTACAACAATACATCTATTCCTGGACATACTTGTACCTATGTACGTACACAAAGCTTTGTCCGACACACATTGTGAATTGTCACAGTAGTCAGTAGTAGTCGTGAGAACTTCCTTTAAGCGATACGATTAATAAGAATCAATACACGACTACAATGGATTGAAAACATAGTTCTGACGTAGTATTAACAATGGGACCATGCTGCTGGCCAGTAGCGTTCGTTCTATATACTACACTGGTACGTACATTGTGCTCTTGGAAGTGGGCAAACAGAAAATAAAATGAAAAGAAAATATTTACCTTTTATTTAGAAATATCGTAGAAAACAATCAGTGTTTTCTATCAACGTATTGAATTATTGATAAGAAAATTAAAAAAAAAACGTTTATTTCAAAAGCTAGCGACTCACCCGCGGCTTCGCTACTTGTGCATAACACTATTTTATTTTAAATGAAACACTTTAAACCGGATTAATCGCGTATATTGATTGTTATACATGTTTTTGGAAACCCGACGTTTCGAAACGTCGGGTAGTATTTTCTGTCCTAAGTGTGGATTAACACTTTAAAAGATAGTAACAATATCAATAAATCGCTATCTCACAAAGTTAGCAAATGCGTCTGTCAGAACAATACCGGTATCTAAGTGTTACACGTAAAGCGATATGTTTATTCTTACTTAGAACTATGACAACTTTAGTCAAAGATTCATTCATATAGCTAATTGCTTTTCTTTTTATCCATTCATGTTGTGTCAATGAATTCGACAGAAAGTAGCGAACAGAAGCGTTTTAACCGGCACGGAACGGAGTGTTTAGAACTAGCGACCTTTCTAAGTTCTCTAAGTATAGTAGGTTCCTAAGTTGTCTCCGCCTATCTTGCTTGTGGGATACAGGTCGAAGATGAAAAATAGACTTTTTTCACTATAGATTTATTATTATTTCAATGAATAATGAGCTTGACTGTACATGTAATAGTTGTGGTGATCCTCACTCGGCATAAAATAGAAATAAGTATTCGGTGTTAAGTTCCGCTAAACATCACTCAGTGTCTCAAAAAATGCGTGAAAAACGAAGTGTCTTACTTAACGCTAAGGCGCTGATTAATTTCTACCATATCATAAACATAAAAAAAACCCATATCAAGTCTATCAATTTATATGAGATTGTAACTATGAAACCACAAGCCTATTTTCTTTTCTTATTACACTGAACATTGGCTGAGTTGCGGCTCAACTTTTCGATTTTTACAGCTTATTAGCGAAATCTCTACAGAGTGAGCGCGGCTAACAAAAAAATAAAAGACAAGTAGTGCTTGTTGAAACGCTCCCTAAGGCCTAGATTGAGAATGAAACTTAAACGAATAATGTGAAGTATAACGTTGCATCCCGCATACAGTTGGAGAAGCCTCGGGAACCTAGTGTTAAGACAATCCATTTCTCAAGCATCGCCCATTTTGAGATATTGCTTTTTGAATCAAAGTCGCAATTTACCAGAAAAAAGAATAAAAAAAACTAATAGCAGTCGTGGGACTGCCGATATAAGTGAAAACGGAACTATTAAGTTGAGAGTAATTAAAACTATATGCAAAAATTATATGAAATTTTTTTTTAGCTCACCCTGTATCTCGCACGAAACGGGGTAGGCAGAGGGAACCCGGGAACCTAGTGTTAAGACACTCCGTTCCTCACTTTCTGCCGAATTTGAGGCATTACGTGCTGAGTGACAGAACTCAACGCCGCGCTTTGCCTTATTACCAGAGCGAAAAAATGAACCATTAAATATTAAATATTTCATTTCCTCGACTGGGGATCGAGTCCAGAACTTGTCGGTTACAGTTACAGTTACACGCTTGTGCCGGTGCACCACGACAGGCCTTAATATTTTATTAACTAACATTTAGTTTCCGGCTGCTGAAGCTGTTGATATATTATAAACAGGAGGCGTTAATCGACCATCACCTCGCATAGGTATGTAATACGATAACGTAAGGCGACACTGCGGCTTACCCGCGGTCGCTGGTACGATGTAGGCCACTGAGGCGCCATACAGGTTCTATGGTTCTATAATAGCTACTACTATACTAGAAGTGTTGTGTGTATTGAGGTGTAAAATCAGATGATATATAATAAAAAAATCATATGAACATTATTTTCTGTATTGTTTGTTAAAGACTTAATATTGTTAACTAGCTTTAAATTTGAGGCCATTTTTATCGAATTAATGAAATATATAAGATAAGGTACAAACAGGCACATGCGTTGTTGTTCCGCAAAGCCTTGTGCCAAGGTGTCTTAACACTTAACCACTATATGCGGAATTGAGCTAAGTAGCGGAACTCAACGCCACGAATGGGGATACCCCACAACCCATCGTGGTTACAGATGCACGGCCCCAGTAGTAAAGAATATATTTTAATATTCTCCGCTATTTTCTTATCCTATACATATAAAAGACAAAAATATACCAAAAAATATACTGCCTTAACAAGATGTTTTCGTATCTTTACAACATCGGCCTAAGATGTTCAGAATATGGCCACGTCAGCATAAACAGGGCGACTCTTAGGAACCTTTTGATTAGCGAATACTTCAGTTTTATGATACCCTTAATGGTTCTATTTTCCATTAATTAACGTGAAGAGCGAACAAAACTTGTTTCAGACATTTCTTTTATGGACAGAAGGAAATAACTGCTTAGTGTTTTGAATATTGTGTATTTAATTAAAAGAATAATGTAGGCATTGAGGCCAGTCGTGGTACCAAAGACACCGCGGTGTTGAGTTTCGCCATTCAACACACGTGAATTCGGAGGAAAGTGGAGAAATCATCTTATTAGGAAACGGAGTGTCTCAACGCTAGGTTACTTCTGCTTACCCTGCTAAGTGCGAAACAGCCTGAAGTAGTACTCTATCTAGGGTATATATATTATGAGATCAACATATAGTTAACATTTATAAGGATATTAATTATAGTCCATACAACATTTACATTTAAACGTAGCAATAGTAAAGTTGTTTAAAAATAAATTACTTCATTTTTCAGTTTTACACTTTATCTTTCACATAGAAGGATGGGCAGAAAGATACCCCATCGTTCGCTATCTGCTCGACGCCCGGGTTGCGAAATTAAACGCCACACTTTAAAATAGCATAGCGAATACATGAAAATAATTATTTACATCAAGTGAGAATCATCACCCAAAAACCATTCCATATTTAGCCACTGTGCCACAGCGGCCTGGCCTCATAATATTATATTATAAGACACACCAACAAAGTACAAATTAACATTACTTGCATACCTTATTGATTTAGCGTCTAGTCTAGAATCACGACATCCTGGCTCCAATTTCAGGTCAAGGCAAATTTAATTAGGAAACGGAAAGTTTAACAAAGGAGGTCTGTCGTGGCGCAGTGGCACAAGCGCGCGAATGTAAACGCGACAGGTTGTAGGTTCAATTCCCACTCGACAGTATGGGGCCAAAAGACTACTCGCTCAGTTATCACGAGTTTTCAATAAAGTATTTTGAATTTATAATATTAGTTATGTGTTAATATTTAAATTTAACCGTATACTATATATTATCTCTCTCAGCTTCATATTGTATCCTGCGCATGGCAGTGTAGGTAGAGGGAACTTGGGAACCTAGTGTTAAGACACCCCATTCTGCCGAATTTGAAGAAAAATAAATTGCGTGTTGAGTGGCGGATCTCAACGCCGCGCTTTGTCCTGTTATCAGAACGAAGAAAGCAAAATATTCAATACTTAAATTGAACATATGAAATGTTTCATTTGCTCATCGGGGATCGAACCATCAACCTCGCATTACAATCGCATTTGCAGTCACGCTTGTGCCACTGCACGACAGGCCTCTAACTATTTAAATATATTGCTAGAGCCGTTTGTGGCGCAGTGGTCAGTCAGAGCGTCTGCGAAAGCGACGGTTCGGCTTCTATTAGAGAAAATGAATGATTTTTTTTTCTAAATAACCGCTCAAAAACTGAGCAGAAAGTAGGAAACAGAGCGTCTTAATACCATGCAAGTTGTAGAATAAAGCAAAATAAATTTAAAATAATATAAAAAATAACTGTTCCCAACATTAAATTAACACAATAAATAAATAACACTACTGTATTTAAATTAACCTTAATATCTGTGTAATCAATTTAAAATATGTAAATAGACAACGGCGCCAAACTGGATTTTGAAATTCCTTTAAGTTACGAGTAATTTATCGGTTGACGCGTCAATCTCCATTACGTCTAGAAAAGCTATAAAAGGCTTTATAAAGTCAAATCCAAAAGCAAACTCGTGCGATTGATTAAAGCCTTTCTTTTTAATATTCACAAGCGGGTACGCGTGGCTTCGCCCGTTTGAATTGAATTGTATGAATATTTATTTAATATCATTTAAGACTATTTAGATAAAATGTATTAATGATATTACAATCATTAACTATAATGTATATTTTATATTTCAATGTGAGTCACACAAAAAGCGATTCAGTTCCAGAGTCAAGACCGAACAAACAGAAATACAGAAATTAGAATTTTTGTATATATAGTGTAAAGTGTAATTAGCAATATACAATGGAAGAACCTGGTTACTAAAATCACAAAGGAACAATTAATTTTAATTTTATTTATATGTATGGATAAACGTTACGTCCGGCTTCGATTTAACTCAACACGCAGTGCCTCAAAAACGGCGGAAAGTGGGGAACGGAAGTGGAACGGAGTGTCTTTACACTAGGTTCCCGGGTTCCCTCTGCCTACCCTGCCAAGTGCGGGAAGTGAGTTATTTAATGTTTGTCTGTTCAGGTTTTAGGCTATATTATCAATCATCAGTCAATGAAAAGTGTTGTAAAAAGTGAGGAACGGAGCGGAGTGTCATAACATTAGTTAACCAAGTTCCCTCTGTCTACTCTGCCATCCGGAAAAAGTAGAGTATACGTAAAAACGGGACAGCTTGAGACATACAGCGTGAAAACAGGGATTAACGGAAAATTGATATATAAATTTTAGAATTTCTCTATTCGTGCTCATACAAAAGTGTAGAGCTTACACATTATGCAATACATCTAAAATATACACCAAATATACCTTAGACAAATATAAGCAACACCAGTACTACGCTATGATAGCATGTACCTGCAGGCACGGTGAACGACCACGTAGGCGTGGCGGACCACCCGTCGACTTGCGAATGAGCTCCATAGAGCAAGGAACGGGAGAAAGTGATATTATAGGTATTTTTTACTAAGCAAATTTAGATTATACAAGTTGAGACCGCCACTCAACACGCCATGTCTCAAATTCGGCGCAAAGTGGGAAATGAAAGTGGAAATGAGTGTCTTAACACTAGATTCCCAAGTTCCCTCTGCCTACCCTGCTAAGCTGAAACTAAGAAAATTCAAAAGAAACCTAGTATTTTTTTTATTATATAATTATTGTCAAATTTCGGCCTGTCGTGACGCGAGGCACAATCATGTGACTGTAAACGCAATAGGTTTAAATAAAAGTATATTTAATATTTTCATTTCTTTCCTCTGACAGGATGGAGAACGTAAGTGGCTTAATGGGAACGGACTCTTTGTCCATCACGTTGCCAAACTGCCTCTGCCTCCCCTGCCATAGGCGGGATACAGCGTGAAGCCGAGTAAGTGAGTTAATGACATATATGAACTAGGTATAGAAAACTTTTTGCAATTTCACAAACAAAACGACACATCGTTATATTTTATGAGCAATTGTGCTATGATTTACGATTGCCTACATAATTGCTGTTACGCAGGAGACACTATTATTTGTTCAGTTCGGTTTTAGAAAAAAAAAACTATTGTTTTATTCCACTACAATACAAATGTACTGGCGGTAATTTCTAAAAATATTATTCTAACTAAACACACTATTTTATTAAGTAATATTAAATACTTTCTCGTTATAATAAATTTGTCATTTTTAAGACAATATTTACAAATTAAAAACTAAATTTCAGCTAAATGAATAAAACATTTGTAGCAATTTTGTCCAACTAAACATTGTAAGTTAACGCAACTGGTTCATTTATCAACCTATTTGAATTAGATGTTAGATGATGATTGCCAATATATAATAGTTAGAACTGGATTTAACTGCGGATAGCCGTTTCATATCACATGTCGTCCGTCTATAAGATTTTTTTAATATACATCTCATGTGCAGAGAGCGATCTGTTACAGTTGTATTATAAGCATAGATGAATAATTTATTTTGAAGTACATGCTATGTCAAAATTTAGCCGATTTCATAATTTAAATTCGTAGGCCTGTCGTGGCGCAGGGGCACAAGTGTGTGACTGTAAGCGCCACAGTTTGTCCAGCAAAACATACAAAATATTTTCAAATTAAATATTTAATATATTCATTTCTTCACTCTGGTAACAAGGCGAAGTGCGGCGTTGAGTTCCGTCACTCAACACGCAATGCCTCAAATTTACCCGAAAAGTTGGAAACGTGTCTTAATGTTATTCACGAAATCTTATAAATATTAGTCACTAAATCCGACCTTAGGTATATGGTTAAAAAAAAAACCGAATGTCTACTAATTCATACTTTCCAGTATTCACCCTACGGACTACGGTCATTTAAAAATAGCCTCATTCAAATTAAATAACTTTGTAAAATTGCAACAAATCATTCCTTTATAGTTCACGATCACGCGTAACTATGTACAATTCAAAAATTATTCTTTATTATTCTTAATAAAATTTAAGACATGCAATAAACTTCAGACAATCAGCTTCAAAAATCACATAAAAGTCACTTCTCGTGTAGCTTCTCTGATGTATATAAAATTTATTTTATTTACGAAAATATTTTAACGTGTTGATGCAATTGGAAAGTCTGCAATGTAAAACTTATGACAGTAGGTTCGGTTTCCACTGGGGACCTCTGGGACCTCTCTCTCAATACTCAGGTTCTCGCACATGGAAGGGTAGACAGAGAGATCTTGGGAACCTAGTGTTAAGACACTCAGTTTAACTTCCTTTACCCACTTTCCGCCGAATTTTAGGCATTGCATGTTAAGTGGCGAAACTGAACGCCGCCTTTTGCCTTGTACCAGAGTGAAGAATTGAAAACATTCAGTATTTAAATTTGAAAATATTAAAATTTTCTCGAGTGGGGATTGAACCCACAACCTGTCGATTGCAGTCACACGCATGTGCCGCTGCGCCACGACTGGCCTCAGCAACACTAAAAGTTTAAATATACATATATAAAAGTAACTAATATGTGCGCAAGTGCCCATTAAATAGTGACGTCAACTCGATCTTATATTAGAGTTTAAATAAACGTATCAACTCGGACCGGAAATTCAGATAATACACTTGTATGACGTAGCTTCTGTTGTTTTGCAAAATACATAGTTCAGTTTAACGTATAGTTATTTCTTTTGAATAATTTCTTCTTTAAATTAGTTCTTAGTTTGCCAAAATTCGGAATATAGCAGGGTAGGCAGAGGAAATCTGGTACTGGGTCACTCCGTGCCTTGCACACCACAAACTTTTCGACACAATGTGTATTGCGTAGCGGAACTCATCGCCGCACTTTTTCTTAGCTTCACGCTGTATACTGCGTATGGCAGGATGGGCAGAGGGAACTTGGGAACCTAGAGTTAAGACACTGCGTTCCACTTCTGTTCCCCACTTTCTGCCGACTTTGAGGCATTGCTTGTTGGGTGGCGGAATTAAACGCCGCGTTTTGCCTTGTACCATAGCGAAGAAATGAAACATTAAATATTTAAATTGAAAATATTAAATATTTCATTTCCTCGGCCGGGGATCGAGCCCAGAACCTGTCGGGTACAGTCACACGCTTGTGCCGCTGTGCCACGACAGACATTTTTTCTTGATACCACAATGAGAAATATAAAATAATTAATTTTACTATCTAATACATTAGATTTAAAAGTAGTAGGTACGCTGTGTCGCTGCGCAATGATTTAAATTCTAAAGTAATAGAAGAAAGAACGTAGGAGGATTTGAACCCGCGCATCTTGGAAACCGTCCAAGCGGTCTGATCAACTAAGCCATACGTTCTCATCCAGCTACGTCGCAAATCTTATGATAATCTTATGTTACAACTTACTTATGTTGTTAGCATAGGTTTTCAAGAGGCGCGGGTTCAAATCCCGTTATTCGGTTCGTTTGTAACTTAAGTAAATAAAACATTTCATGTTTTCATTTCTGCGCTTTGACTATAAGTTATAGAGCGGTGTTGAGTCCTGCCACTCAACACGAAGTACCTCAAATACTTCAAATTCGGCGGAAAGAAGAGAACGGAGTGTCTTTACACTAAGTTCCCCAGTTTCCTCGGTCCACTCTGCCATGTACAGGATAAAGTGTGAAAAAAAAATGTCATGGTACAACATAACAAGTATGTACAACCTTTTTGCACCGAAAGATGTAACATAGCCTAGCTTGTTCGATAACAATATTTTTTTAGTTCATTTAGTAGTTACTGAGAGTCTCAGTCTGAGACAAGTGTCTTCAACCAAACACTATCTACTGCTTTATAATATTCTTATCTTCGTATACACATAGATGCTTTACGCGGGTTACGACGTTGACGCTCCACAATATTAAAATTTTAGGATATATAAAAATCTTTTCGGTACACATTTCATAAGTGACTTTGACGAAGCTTAGTGTGAGCGAAACACGACCAAATTTAATACATCTTTATTTCGTATGGGATAAGAAGATAAGTTATTTATTAGAATATTTCATTTCTTTTTAAATAATATTTCATTTTTGTCTTAACAGCAATGGCAACAACTATTTATAAGTTAATCACTCAGCTTTACGCTGTATCCCGCACATGGCAGGGTAGGCAGAGGGAACTTGGGAACCTGGTGTTAAGACACTCCGGTCCACTTCCGTTCCTCCCCTTCCGCCAAAATTGAGGCATTGCGAGTTAAGAGGCAGAACTCAACGCCGCATTTTGCCTTAAAAGAGAATCTATTACATTTATTAAATTCATTGGATAATATAAAAATTAGCTTCACGCTGCATCCCGCATACCTATTATAGCAAGGCGAACGGGAAACTTAGTAAAAACAACACTCCTTATTCTGCTTTTCGTTCAATTTCAAAAGTGATTATATGTTAAGTGGAGATACTGTTATAAAATTAGCTTTTAACCTGTAAAAAAAAACAAAAATGTTTTGTTTTAGCCATTAAATAAAGTTGTATGATGTTTTTTTTCAAAACAAAACACATTCCAAACAAACTTCAAGATAACATCCACTCTTGCATTAAAGTAGAGAGCTAGAGTACTGCCAGGTACGTACGTTACCTAAGTAATAGGTACATTACGATGCGACTGTGTTCCCCACTTGCTTGGACTGAGGCCAAGCTGTTTATCTTGTGGGAGAACAGAATTAGAATTTAATTTTATTTCTTTAAATATTTCAAAAGGAAAAGTTAAGTTATGGATGGGCATGTTGTATATTATACATATTTTTTGTGGACTTCTCTTGTCTCTCCCTCATTTTAAGACTCGTATTTAATTCCTCTATTGAGGCCCGAACTTTAAAACTTCGCGTTAGTAGTCGGACCTTGTGCTGCTGCATATTATGTATTAGTATTTTAACCATAAGATCTCGACGTAGTAATTTGTAACAATAATTAAATATATATTTTTAGCTTTTTCTTTTATTACAAAATAGATTGAAAAACATAAATGAAAATTTAATTCTATCGGATGATAGAAGTTAAGAAAATATCTATATTTGTAATACAAAAAATGCACTGAATTTACAAGACTGCTTAGTTGTATAATATACAGAAGATTCATACATACGAGTATATACGAATATGGTAAGTAGGAATGAAACTTTCATAATTCAAAGGAATGCCGGTATTGTGTAAAGAAATTTCTTGAAGAACCTCATGTAATAAGAGTGCTGAGGGACAAAAGTCGAGCTTTAGCAATGCAAGACTTTATTATATTCTTTCACAATGGCTTGTAAGTAGGTTGTATGGAGAAAGATTACTATTTTACATTTTTTTAGCTTCACGCTGTAGCTGTATCCCGTTCATAGCAGGGTAGGCAGAGGGACTTTTTGAACCTAGTATATAAAAACGAATTCTGGAGGCGCTGTGTGTTGAGTTGCGGAAGTCAAAGCCGCGCTATATCGTGTTTCTATAGAGATATTTTCATTATAATATAATATTTTTAATTCCTAGAGAGGAGATCGAACCTGCAACTTATAGTGTCCTCCTGCATATAGCTGGTTACGCAGAAAGAATTATTAGAATACACGTAAGATATAAGAAAAAAATATATTTGTAAAAATTATAATATAATATGATAAGGAATTAATAATAATGTAATTAAAATATAAGATAAGCCAAATTCGATATAGTAATAAGATAAAAGGATGGTACGTACCAAGTGTCTATAGTGTGTCTATAGTGTGATAGTATAAATTAATAAAACGCAATTCTTCCATTAGCTTCGTTTTAAGATACAAAGTATACAGTGGCGTAACTCAACGCCGCGTTAACATCTCAAGTGAAATGTAAAAATATAACCATTTAACCTTAAACTTATTACATAACATTAATAGAGGCATGATAGAGGACATTGTTATTATACAATAAATAAGCGGCTTAGGTTAGTTCTACCCGCCAATGAGCGCACGGCATTAAATTAATCTGGTCTACTTATGTCTAGATACCAACTGTGTTTTGATGACGATTTGAAATATCCAATTGAATGTATATATTTTAGAATTTTTTTAACTTCATGCTTGCCAGCATATGGCAGCGTACGTAGAGGGAAGTTGGGAAAAAAAAATAGTTTATTTACTCGACAGATTTTACACGATTACAATTGTTACAGAAACCTCCTTTTAAGCAAGTGTTGCCTGTATTAGGAGACCCTGCTCTTCCAATACAATATCTAGTTTTATCTGTCTAACAATTACACAAAAAATATATATACAATTATAAAAAATATGGTGGTTCCATTATATAAATAAATCAAAATCAAAAGTGAGTGTGCGCGTGTGTATGTGTGTGTGTATGTGTGTTTATGCTGGTGTTTGTGTGTATGTATGTGTGGGAATGTGTGCTATCAATGAGTCTGCTTTAGAATTTTTTTTTTTGCAAAAATCCGTTTCGTTCCCTCCTTTCAGATGAATTTGAGTCCTTGTGTCATACGGTACGTGACGAAAAAATCTTAAGACAGCCTGTCCTTTGCCTATCTACTTATATGTATGTTGAAGACATCATAAAGCAGCATTTACATACTTACTTACTTATCTTCACGCTATATACCCCTAGCAGGGTAGACAGAGAGAATGGAGCGCCAAACGCTACGGTCTCGGCATACCCCTTTCGCCTCGTCCAATGTCATCAGCCTCTTCATACATGCACTTTAAATACTTATTACATACTTATTACTTATTAAATTCGTAAGAATACACTACAATATTAAAAAAAAAACTGTATCCATATCCGCTGTATAATATAAATCACATAGATTTTTTTTTGTGGGCTCCAACCAAATAGTCATGTGAGATAGGATTGCCAAGCGTCCTTTTTTCCTAGGACAAGTTCATATAAATATGTTTTCAATTCCTCGTTTTTCTCTTCATGAAAACGAAATGTCGTGACACTAGGATAGCAGGGAAAGCAGACGAAATCTGGGAACCTGGTGTTAAAGCATCTACCATCTCAATAAGTCACATTTTTCCTCTTACTATTGAATGTACGAAGCTTTGCGTGTTGAGGGACATGGCCCCTTTGCCTTTCTACCAGAGCAAGGAAATAAAAATATTAAATATTTCCTTCTTTAAAGAAGCGAGCATAATCATGTTCCTTTACTGCAGGATCACTTTGCCTATGAAAATTAAACTAAATGACTGAAATAATTTAAATTTTTATGTAACAAAGATACAAATTAATAATGTCTTTGATTTTCGCGATTGTTACACATTTTAAATGAAACACTTTTAACCGGATTAATTGCGTATAGACAGTCTACCCGTGACCAAGGACTACTGTAAAGTGTTCGAAACGTCAGGTTTCCGAAAAACATGTAAAAATATCAATATACGCGATTAATCCGGTTAAAAGTGTTTCATTTAAAAAGATACAAATTGTCAACATAATTGGTAGCCCTAGTGTGAAATGACACCCAATAAGATAAGCCATTGTATGAATGAACAGAGGATGGGACACAAAAACTATAGGCAGGTCGGACGAGCGTCACGTCACGTACCCTCGAGCCCTTACTGTTATACATCATTTGTCAATATCAGTCGAGACGGCTCTGGGTGACAGATTAAATTATTTGGGAGAGCTAATATTAGAGATATACGAGGAAGCAACTATGAAATAGAATTGCGTGAACTTTAAATACATTGAAACAAATAACGAAAGTTCCTGTTAGCTGCCTCGTTGTGGAGACAACGTCCATACTTAAGTTCCGTTCCTCTTTCCGCCATTTTTGAGCAACCACCGAACTTGGCGGTTTTGGCATTTGATCCCATTTAATCAATTTTGAATTTGCTTAAACCAAGCGCGACATTGAGTTCTACATTCCGAAAATTTGAAAAGAATGCGTTAACGATAAGTTATTTCAACTTCCGTACAATACAACAATTACAATTTAAATATAACAGAAAAATCAAAATTAAAATTGTATAATAACATAATAGGTACATATTAAAAGTACACCAATGATTATTTATATTGATAACAACTTTGTTTTATACTATGTATTGACATAAAATAAAATCGCGTGTGACCCTTAGTATGCTTAGATATTTAAAAATAACTAAGTTTTTATACTGTTTGTTATTAAGATTGACAAAAGTTGAAATTGGTAAACAATATAATGTAATTCAAGCAAGCGAAGCTGCGGGTGGATCGCCAGTATAGTTATAAATCGTCTTTGTCCTTGTCATAGCTTAATGTAGGTGAAACTAAATCCTTCATTTGCCCTAGAGAGTCCCAATGACCTTAAGATATTTGGGAAGACAGTGAGACTGGAACATTTGATATCACTCGATGGTTTGGATCGAAATCTATCAAAAGTACATGATATTGTAAACGATATACAAAGTTGGTTAATCAATTAACCCGTTGTAAAGGTCAATGTATAGGTGCCTACAGTGAAATTATTTATTATGATAAAATGCTCAGATTATCTCGAATAATCTGGGAACCTAGTGTTAAGACACTCCATCCCAAATATATACGAATATGTATTAGCGCGTTTAATGAAACAAACATTTCAGTTTTATAAATATAGATAAACAAATTGTATTAATCCAAGTAATAGCAATATGCGGTATGCAGATGAGGTATATATTTGTTACTTACCGAAATATTACCATCTACTGTATAACTAAACGCAATATATATATATATATATATATATATATATATATATATATATATATATATATATATATATATATATAAATATATATATAT
The DNA here is from genome assembly GCA_019049475.1 of Eueides isabella. Lineage (NCBI taxonomy): Eukaryota > Metazoa > Arthropoda > Insecta > Lepidoptera > Nymphalidae > Eueides > Eueides isabella. The sequence goes on along the minus strand of CM032391.1, from coordinate 547,387 downwards.
ATATATATATAACAACAATTCGAGTTATCAATGTTATCCACCGGTTAGTATATTGCCATAAAATAAATTTTAAATTACAGAGAACTGCCAATTCAAAAGCTGCAACTTTTCAACTACTTATATATTTTTTGGCTAAGAACCACCGCGATGAACAAGTTTCGATTAAAACCGCACTCAATTCGGTTTATTCCTTTAGGAGCTATGGTGCCATAGACAGACACACCAATGGACGAAGGGTCCTCTTGCGTTTGGCGTTGAAACAACAGCATACTAAAATGTTTAATATAAAACGTGTCCAAGCTGTAGTTACATACTAGAAATTGAAATTTGTTTAATTATTAATATTCACATCAGCGATTTTAATGAAGTTATGCAAGTCTCGCATTTATATAGATCCGTATCTCAAAATATTTATGTAAGGTCGGTACACCAAACGCATATTTCACAAAAAGTGCCAAAGTCACTAGCATAGCTTTCACAAAATATGTGTATATTATAGTAGGTATAATAAATCCATTTAATCTCGATTTCAACAGAAAAAAGGTGACAGCATTTAAAAAGTGACGGTATGTTATAAGATGACAATTCAAAAGTGCTTGTAATGGCCTAATTGAATAAAGAATATTTTGATGTTGATTTTGATGTCTAGCGCGACACAACGATAACAGACGATCCGTTTTCAATGGAACTGTCCAAACAAAGCATCCATACCGATACTAGAGTGAATGCAATCACATTCAGTCTAAGATCGGTTTGGAAACTCGAAAACAAAAGTTCCGTTTTGAGCCTTTTTTCACGTTGAGCTTATGTTGTATGATCATTTCTCTTGGGTCATCTGACATAGGTATTTTGACATGTACGTATAAGGACGTATATATATGTATACGGATGCATAACATATTTTTATTTCTTAACTTTGTCTATAATAGACCTTGTTTTATTTTTTTTTATTTTATTTTTTGTTTTATTTTTTTTTCGTTTTATCAAACATTTTGGATAATTTTGTTATTCGTGTAACCCATCTGATCAACCACTGAAAGTTCACTAATAATGGATGACACTACTTTTTTTTTTTTAGTAAGCTTTCACACCGTGATGTAAAACGGTATTAATATTTCCCAGGTAATCTCCGAGGACAGCGGGACATACAAGAGAAAAACGGGAAAGTCCCGCTCAAAACGGGACGTCTGGTCACGTTAAGTATACATCGTATTTAGCGGTACGCAGCCGCGGGCGAAAATACCGTCGTTTGCAATAAGTCATCCTGACCTCATGACACACAAGAAGATGTACAAAAAAATTAAAATGGTCAAGGATAGTTGCTGCAATTAATGACATTCATTAACATTTTGCGATATAAACTTAAATAAAGCTTATTATATAAAATGGTCGTTTACTAAAAAGACTGAGACAAAAGTTTTTTAGTATTTCCTTATTTGTTTTAATATAATATCGCTCAATTTCTGTATAATTTTAGATCAAAACAGATATTTTATATGTTCTAAGTTTAAAACCAAATTGTCACTAAAGACACTTGAACTTATCAAACTCAAAGCTAAAAATCAAACTCAAAGATAAAAATATTTAATATTTTGCATTAGATCGCACTGGTACTCAAAGCGCGGCGTTGAGTACCGCCACGCAATACCTCTACGTTCTCCCTAGCTACACTTTTAAGCGCACGATACAGCTTAAAAATTAGCCCTTACAAAAAAAAAAAAAACAAATAGAACAATTTAAAAACATTAGAGTGTATCTATTCTGACTCAGCACAGGCCTCGTGTATACAAAATTCGTAGACATCTAATCAAATACAGGCACGTGCCATAAGTAGGTAACTACAAGAGCAGGCGACGCATAAGTTAAAGAATGGAGCGTGAATCACCACAAAGTACGGTGAATCACTACGCTTGGCAGTCAAGCCAGGCCATAACGCGCTCCATGCTCATGTAATACGGACGAGAGTCAAGAAGTATATAGAGTATGGAAGAAAAACTCTAAAGTTAGGTTGTAGAGACGCAGACATATACATTTCTATAGCATCACGCTATACACATAGTACAGTGGGCAGAGGGAACTCAGGCACCTAGTTTTAAACCACTCCGCTACCATTAAAACACTATCACTTTCACCTTGACAAAGTTCATAGTTAGCTCTTAAACTTTTAACTCGATTTTTTACAAAAATAGCTAAGGCAACCGCGTGGCTCTAGATAAAAAAATCGCACCAGTTTATCTTGAGGAGGATCTACGGTACTTCCAGGATTCTAGGAGCTACGGTACCACAGACCAACAATTCAAATTTAAAACACATACATTTCTTTTTACGTCTGAGGAAAGTGAATATATTTAATAGATCTACTTTACTAAGCAATATTAGTCTATACTTGAGACTTAATTGTATAGACAGCATATTAGCACTTTTATATAACATGATTATGCAAACATCATTATAAGTTAACAAATAATATACTCAATTACTATATTATTAAGTTTAAATATGAAGTAATAGTATTGATATAAACATGAAAATAACCTGTGTTTTAACTTTTATTCCAAATATTCGACGTTTAACAATAAACTAATTTCATAAATTAACTTAAAATAGAACGCAGAAATTAATAACAGTTATTAAATTTTAAAATAACAAGTAAGCCTGTCGTGACACAAGCGTGAACAAACACTGTGACTATAATCGTAACTGGTTCGATTCCTTACTCAATGAAATATTTTACTTCTGTAACAAGAAAGAAAGTGGACTACGGAACGGAGTGACTTAAAGGTTCCCAACTTCGTCCTGCCTACCCTGCCGTGTTCTGGGTACAATGTAAAGTTGAAAAAAGGAAAACTTATTTATAACATTTTTTGACTTTGTCTGACTAAATATGTTGGTCCGGTCTCCGTTGCGAGCGCAGCTGGCTGCTAAATTACTATGCTAAAGTCGCAATAATAAAATGCATACTTGTATACCTACTCGTTTTAATCTTCAATTATTTTAACTATTTGTAGGGGAAAATTTAAACCCTATTTTATTCAAAAGGAATTGCGCCAAAGCATTACCAATTCATTTCTCTTTTGCGATAAAAACAGAAAAATGTGTCTTCATATTACGTAGCTGCACTCTTTATCTCCCTAGCGAGGTAACGAGAGAGAACGAATCACCAAACACTACGTCATTGCATACCTCTCGCCTAGTTCATTTTAATCATTCTCTTTATACATGATCTCTTGTGAGGCCTTATGCTTTTTTATAGCCTATAATATCATCAAAACCGTGTTTTTGAAATTTAAACGATATTCCTCAGCCCCTCTCACCACCCATGCCTACTTACCAGTACTAACTAAAAAGTGCACATAAATGGATCAAAAATGTGCAATTTAAAAAAAAAAAACCAACGAATAACCACTTGTGTCGTTAAAGAAGGGTGCTGTGTAACGACTATAAATAGCTTTTTAGTATAAAGCACGACTGTATACTTAATAAAGGATGCCTCATGATGTTCTCAAGTGTCAATTAGGTATATGAGAGACAGACGCTGTCTTGTCTGGGGAGAACGGTTGGGAATGTGTGTTGGTGCGAGTAAAAAAATACTTAAATTTACGAGTAAAATATTCGTTAATTTAAGTAATTCGTAATTCAATTATATTTGAATTATGTTTATTTTCTGGTTGTGGTGGACAAAACGCGGTGTTGAGTTCCGCCGCTCACGCACACGCAATATTTTTTATTTCCAAAATAAGTATTACCTAATCGTGGCTACGTGCTTATAGATTTTAAACTTTTAATTCGATTTTCATAAAACATTGTTAAAACATAATCGCGACGAATGAGGATTTCCATTAAAGGAAACACATTAAAATTGATCCAATCCAACAGTCACAGTGCCACAGACACACAAACTGAACTTAAAGTCACTTTAATAATGACTTTAATTTTCGCGATTGTTACACATTTTATTATTGAAACACTTTTAACCGGATTAATCGTGAATATTGAGTGGTAAACGTTTTTTGGAAACCCGACCGTTTCGAACACTTTACAGTACAGTTACAGTAGTCCGTGGTCACGGGTAGACGGGCAGTCTACCCGTGACCACGGACTACTGTAACCAAAGGTTAAAAGTGTTTCATTTAAAGTCACTTTACTAATTCGTTCTTTACTTTCAGCTGAATCCTTAAGATATTGCGTGTCGTGTAAATTAAAATTCCAATGTAAAATCATTTATTTAAATCTCAACCCACGGCTAAGTCTAAACACGTTTAACTTTATCTGATATCAACCACCCGCGCCGGGCTTATCTCTGTAAGAAACAGAACGTAATACTTACATAACATACATTATATCTATTCAAACAATACGCTCTCGTCACAAACGATAATTATATTAATAAATAACATTGTAATTTAATATAAGCTCATATCTTGAAAAATAAACAAATTGAAAATCATTTTTTATCTGGTTTCAAAAATTCATATACATATATTATTTAAAGTACATTCTTTATTAAACAACCAAATTACATAAAAATACATATCAAATAATTTTAAATCTAACGCTTTCGATAAAAAGCCGTGAAATAAATAATGTAACAAAGAAATTGAAAAAAAAAAACAAGAATCTTAACAATCTACAGATAACTCACAAAAAATTATTTCAAATGATCCACACGACAAACATATGAAATTTCTTCAATATCTTGATAGTATCGATAACAATGTTCCTAACAAAAATTGCTCCTCCATAAACAACAATAAAGCGACGAAACGACCCGTGCGTGGGGCGTGCCGGTAATAATGTAAAGCAAATCTACAGCTGGCTATTATTCAGAAAGTTTATATGAAAACTACACAAAGTACATCTATTTACTATTGAAGATTAAAAAGTTAAAGAATTGCCGGGCTGACTATGATACCCGCTGCAGGATATGAAATATTTACAATTCCTCGCTCTGGTAATGTGGAAAAGCGCACCGTTGAGTCCCATTACCCAAAATGCAACGTCTCAAGATTTCGGCGGGGAAGGTAGGGGAACAGAAGTCTCTTGAGTGGCGGAACTCAACGCCGCGCTTTGGATTATTACCATACATAGGAAAACATACGTGACAAATATTAATAAATAAAAAATAATTTTATCTGTAGCTTCGTCCGACCTCCACAAAATAAAACATTATCGAAATGTAGGTATTGCTCAAGAAGAATTAAAAAAAGAAGGTGAATGTGGTGAAGACGCTGTCTTTTCGTAGGATATGCGTAGTCAGTTCAGCCTATCGAACATCTACAATAAAGAGACTGACAAAATGGCAGCTACTAGAGGATTACTTAGCTTACAGCTTGTCACATTGATAACGAAGAACGTGCTCAAATCGGAAATAGGATTTATAAAGATATATATTACAATATTATGAAATGAGTTATGATATTATGATGTTGATATTATAAAATGAGTTTACTGTAAAAGTATATAAAGCAATAATTAAATAATATTTTTTTTTTATGGAAAAGACGGCAAACGAGCGTACGAGTCACCTGATGGTAAGTTATCACCGTCGCCCACGGCCCCGAGTAACTACAGAGGAGCTACAGGAGCGTTGCCGTCCTTTAAGGTGGAAGGGCACCGGGGCCCGGCATTACCTAATGCGAAACGCAGTGGCCAAAGCCACAAATTAACGTCGGTCTTAAATGCCGGGGGTGGTAACAATTCGGCCGAGTCTGCCCATGCGTGTTGCCATTGCTGGCAACGTGACTCTACCACACGCACTTTAGTCGCCTCTTACGACACCATCAGTACCAGGGTGATTCTATTCTAAGCCGGAATCACACGGCAAAAAGAAATGAATTCACTAATTACTTCCTGGTCTTCTGTGTCTTGATACTAGATTCTCACTTTGCTATACAGCATAAAGGAAACAGACCTTACAAAATTATACGACAATGCTTCTAAAAATATATAAAAGAAGAAAAGATAGTAGTCACATTTGAACAAACCCTGAGGCCTATCACAAGTGTGCAGCTGAGTAAACGCAGGAAATTGTGAGTTTGACCCCCTTTCAAGGAAATATTAATTATTTCTATTTCTTCAGTATCGTAACAAAGCAAAGGTGAGTTTTGCCATTCAATATGCAATGCTTCATCTTTGGCGGAAAGGGGGGATGGGAACGGAGTAACTTAACACTACGTTCCCAAGTTACCTCTGCCTACCCTACCGAGTGCAGGATACAGCGTGAAGCTAGAAACACACGTTAGACAAAGCCAGGTTAAGATGCCAGTACAATTATCCATGGTTGTGTAACACATGCAAAAACAGTTGTGCAGCGCAAAGAGATAATCGCATTTCAGTATTTACAAACGATACTCGAGTGTGTTATGCAAGTTGACCTACTGTAAATATGTTTCACCTACATATATATAATGAACTACTGATCCATTTGCTAGTTTAAGACGGACTCTATAGGAACTTTTATCTAAGGATAAAAAAATTTAGTATCCTGCACATAGCAGGCACAGCAGAGGGAACTTGATAACCTAATGTTAAGACACTCTTACCATATTCTTGAGGCATTGCGTGTTGAGTTTCAGAATTCAACGCCGAGCTTTACTTCATATACCAGAGCGAAGAACAGAAGTATCTTAACAAGGTTCCAAGTTTCCCCTACCTACCGAGCCATGTGCGTGAATAAAATTTAAACGTTTCTCAGAATCGTGCGCCATTATTGGTACCTACTGCTTTGCCGTCCATCTTATCTTTAATGAGGTCGTACACAATTAGTACGGATAACGGGTTAAAACTGAGATACGAACTGATATTTTAAGTCTGAGAAATCATTGGAGCAGTGATAATGTCCTTAGTATAGACAGTTAAACTTGAATTCTGAATTTGGTTCTTCAATTTTATCATGAGCGCAAAAATAAAGTGTTTTGTTTTTAGTAAAGGGGATTGGCGAAGATTTTCCTGAGTAATATTTTTGAAAGAGAGAGAGAGAGACAGTCGCTCAGGCGTTGTTAACTTATATAAATTAAATTTAACAATTGCTTTTGTACATTCTAATCACCTTATACTATTTACTTTTAGCCAAAAAATAATTGGTAGAATAATAATTGTACAAAGTTTATGTAAACACATAATTTCTTACGGAGAAGTCTTACTGCAAGTGTACGCATACATTTGAGCGAGCTTATCTATACCCCTCGCCCATACATACAAAAACCAGCTTCCTTCTTTGCCGCATATGGGAAACATAGCGTAAATTTCGATTAAGTGGAACATAGTGTAATTTTAAAGACATTAAGAAAATCATATATATTATAAAATAAAAATTTTAGTAACTATCGAACCCATAATAGCATCGGATTTTCTCACAAACTGCGCCACGACGCCATGCATTAGTAGAAATACACATATTTCACAGCCTACACGACAATTTGCAAGGCGTGATATATTTATCGCCTCGTCTGATGGTGCGCCTCCGGCCTACAGCCACGGGCGTTTGGAAAGCTCGTGCGTTTACTGTACACTTCAAGAGTAAGCTTACTAGTATAAGTGAACGCATAGATTTTAGTGAGCTTATATTTAAATTGTGTTCTTTAATATATTGATTGTCTTTAAAACTACAATATATTACAAATATATAACATTGAATTTTGTTTCATTTCATATTTGATATTATAAAAATATTCTACACAATAATATTTGTACGTGCTCAGGAATTTAATAACGTTTATTGTCTCTCCTGAAAAAAATCCTAAAAAGCTGATAGCAGACCGTGAGTGTTTTGTATTTTATTTCTATTTTATAGATAAAAGTAAAGTACACCAGACAGAGTGCAGAACCTAGTGTCTTAACACTTAGTTCCCATAGCATGGTGCTATGCAGGACAAAGTTGAGGTTATTAATATATTCGCTTAACAATTTTTGATCAACTTTATTGTCAAAACTCAAATAATTATTATTATATTATAATATATCACAACGCGGCGTTGAGGTCCGCCACTCAATGCCTCAAATTCGGCGAAAAGTGGGGAAAGGAAGTGGAACGGAGTGTCTTAACACTAGGTTCCCAGTTTCCCTCTGTCTACCCTGCCATGTGCGGGATACAGCGTGAAGCTGAGTGAAATAATATATATAACTAACAGTTCAAATAATATACAAATATAATATAAATCAAACAATATAGACAATAGTAGCTAAAAAACCACTTTCTAAAGCAAACGGCAGACGAGAAAGGCATTTGTCAAGAGCAATTATTTTTAGAGGCACAATGGCAGTACGAGACTGACTTACGAGCAATATCCATGTTTTCAGTACGTATTGCCTCAATAAAGGCACGTGGGCGTCATCGGCCCATTCGAGGCGTGAAACGTCAGGTATTTAATTAAAAGCAAGAAGGCCCAGTAATTTTGTCGCGTGGGTAGTGATATCTTGGTAATGTGTCATTCTATTCTGGACTACCTCTTCTTGATATTTATAGCTCCACGCTGTATCCCGGAAACAGCAGGGTGTTTGGGGAAATTTAGGAATCCAATAATAAGATATTCCCTTCCCCTTAAAACTTTCCACTGAATTCTTGAGACATGAAATCACAAACCTCAACGTCGCGCTTTGCCTCGTTCAAGAAAATGAAAATGTAATGTTTTATATACAGTATAGTAGGAAATGGAAATTAAGCCAAGAAATTATATAGGCTGACACTTTATCGTATTGACAAGATCCATCGGTTCATATAATACATACTCGCCTATGTTTAAAAAATAAAAATAAAAGTGAAAAACAGAGTGTCTCAACATTACATTTCCCCTACCTACTCTGCTATGGATGGATGGATTGAGCTCTACTCCACGTGAAACTAAAAAAGTTATAAGAACATAATCCTTCTAATACTCTACAATATAATATGTGTCACAGATCGCTTTTAAATATTACAGTAGTAAACAACCAGTATAAAATGTAAAATACACAAAAAGGTTTTCAGCTCATTTCATGCTTTAACTACTTAAAAATATCATCAACTACGTAAAAAACAAGATAAAAAGCCTATATCGGTCTATGTTTATATAAAACCAAGACGAGCCGTTCAGAGTTTGAATCGACGATAGCGATGTAAGCAGTCGTATATATTTATAGGAGATCGTTAAATCCTAGCTCCATACCCAAGTAGGCACCGGACTAACTGGAGAAGGAATACATATCTATCTACGTAATAAGGGGTAAGTTTTTATTGTTAACATTTTTTAAACTGTTATTGCAGACGTTGGAAAGAATAAATATTGCTTTAAAAAACAATGAGAAATATGAAGGTGTTCCAAAACGGGACACTGGTCGCGGGTTTAAATTTGAAAGAGGCTTTTCGTGGCGCATGGGCACAAGCGTGTGACTGTAAGTGTATACGTAAGTTAGTTTATACGTTCCATCCCCACTCGAACAATTATTATTATAATTATATAAGTATTCTTCATGCCCTTTTCTGATTACAAGGCAAAGCGGGGCGTTGAATTCCGCCACTAAACACGCATTGCCTTAAATTCGGCGGGAAGTGGGAGACAGAACGGTGTCTTAACAGTAAGATGTTAAATTCTTTTTTGCCAACCTTACTATGTGTGAAATACAGTGTGAAACTAAAAAAAGGGCTGCTAGAGGCGCTTAAATGCTAATTCGTATCTCTAGATGCGGCTTAACGACTTGAAATGCAGGAGCTTCAAGCTCAATATGAAATATGTACAATTGTATTTTTATAGGTTTTATTGAGCAACTGATACACAAAGCACTGACGGGGCTATTGGATTAAGAAATTGAAATTACATGTAGACAAGTGTAGTGGGCAAGAAAGTGTTTATTCAAAGAGGCCGTCTTGTCGCATTGGCACAAGCATGTAACTGTAGAAGCGACGGTAGCGAATTTGAATCCAGTTCGGAGGTAATAGTTTCTCTAGTCTGATATATATAATAAATAACGCGGCGTCGGGTTTAACCAGTCAACGCGCATTGCTTCGAGCGGGGTAAAATGAGAACAGTGTCTTAACCCTTTCTCTGTCTACCTTGCTACATACGAGGTAAAGCGTGTAGTTCAAAAAAAGGCCCTTCTAACAAAGTTGTAATTAGTTTTGTCGAAAATTATCAAAATCATTAATAAAACAAGTAGAAAAATAACAATATTATTATTATTTAAATTGTTAACCGACATAATGTTAATCAGTTAAAATTATACCGCTATTTAACAATATATAATAAAAAAAGATCCAACCATTACCAAAAAATATAAATAATAACAAAAACCTCATTTACAAAAAAACCCACCAGGAAAACAACACAGCATTTCTAACATCAATTAAAACAAAAATACTCCCTTTTAAGGACTTCCTAAGGATCTATTCAAATGGCCATATAAGGAATGGCGAATACAGGAACACAGACAATACTAAACAGCTAGATCCGGCGGACCATTCCGCTCGTGTCACGGCCCATTAGCTGCGTTCAATGCCACTGGAGTAACAATGTTATTTGCCTTACGTTTATCTATATATATAAATCTATCAGCATGTACGTGTAGTTAATAGTAATAGAGGCAGACAGTGTTTTTCCTATTACTTTATTGATAAAACTTCCACTATTTATTGAAATGTCAGAACATTAGATAACTATATAAAGAAAAATAGTAATTATTATTATAATAAACACCTATGTAGATGCCATTGATACTAAAACAAAGTTGGATAGGAAAACGGAAGTACTAAGTCATACTAAACGGAAGTATTAAAAAGTACTCAAAATACTACTACAAACTAATTTTAAAAATATATGGAATATCACTTTGGCCTCAATAATAATTTACACAGACACTATAAATAACTTTCAAACTTTCATACTAACAGCCGAGATGATCAATAAGCGAGCAAATAGACAATAATTCATCATCGTCCGTCAATGCTTGTATCACACATCAAGTCATGGGTACTGCATTGGCTTGTGCAATAAGGTATAGTACGAACCAAGAGCTGTGGGCACTAAGGTAAAAGACTGAAGTCAGCTGAATGTGGCTGTGCAGATTATGTTTTAGGATATATTATATTCTCCTAAACATTAGTTAAAAACTTTAAGACGGCCACAACATATCGGCCGAACTGTAAGTACGCCTTTCTCCTATTAGAGCGAAAGCCATAAAATATGCATTAGATATTGTAATCCTTTAATATTATAGACATTACTTGGAGAAAGTTACCATTGTAGATTAATGGTTTCGATTTGTACACATAAGTTCATTTATATAATGTATGTATGTAGTTGTAATTGTTACAATTTAGAATTAATTATTTAATTGGATTGATTTCAATTAATTTTATTGTTAAAGTTTTTAAATTATTTACAAATTGCATTAAAAAAAAATTTTGGTAAATTGATAATAGGATTTCTTTTTTTAATTAATTGCGTCATTTTAATATGGAAGACGGTAAATTGGCCTTTTTTGTTCCAAAGAGATTTTCAATAAATTTCAACGTTTACAGAATAGTTTCGCCTGTACTCGTCGTCGTAGTTGATTTTTTTTTTATTCAAAATATTTTTTGATGGTTTCAGCCTGTATCCCGCACACATCAGGGTTGGCAGAGAAAACTTGGGAACCTTGAGCTAAAATACTTCCGTTCTACATTTTTATTTTTCATTTAATTATAAAATATTTATCACTAAAACTTAATAATGATTATCATTATATCACCAGATGCGCATACGCAACATAACAAGAAAAAAATCAACAAAAACTTTTCTAAATAATCGACGTTTCGATAACAAGTACAAACACAAGAGAGCGAACAACTTCGTAGCAACAGTCTGTACGAGATAAGATAAATCCCAGCCATTAACAACCAGTTAAGAAGTGACAAGGGAAACTAGAAGGCCAACAGTGTAACGACCGGAAACAACATTAAAATACATATCTAGTTGTAAGTCTGAGGTCAATGTGGCACAGCGTCTTACTTAAAACGCGAGGGCTGTGGGTTTCATTCCCATACCAGCTTATGATTTTTTATCTATCTCTATGCGCTAACAAAACAAAGTGAGCGGGATATCTCGAATATAAATGCGGGATACAGCGTGAAACTAATAATATAAAAAAAAACACTATAGTCAAAAAACGACAGTAATTTCTGAGGACGAATATGTCAATATTCAACTTAACGTGAACCGTTTACTTTGCAATCAGTCAACGCTTCGCCAAAATAAACAATGTTCTTGAGCAATTCGTGGCGCATCTAGCTTTGAAGGTTGTCTTTAAATTACTTGTTCGAACTAAGAGAATGCTGATATTGAGGAAATATTCAAATTTATGCCGCAGTTTAATTTATTTCTTTGTTATGTAATATTAAAATACATTTTGAAGCGATAAATAATTTATAAAGAATGAAATCTAATTACATAACTCGAACTAACAAATGTACTGACACCCAACCAAATCTCTTTAACCTATAATATAGTATAGGTCCTATACCAACCAATTACTATACAAAAAAAACGAAACTAAACAACCGTGGCAATATATCACAAAACGAACATTCCTAGGTAAGTACAAAGAGCGGCGTTGAGTTCCGCCGAACACGTAACATCTTAAAAAGCCAAGCAAATCACGCAGAACGGAGCGTGTTAACATAAGCTTCCCTATGCCCGCTAAAGCAAATAAAAATCAACATTTCTAAGTACTCAACGGGCTATGGGAACTAGTTGGAAGCCAAGATCATTGATCCCGCCCTCTGTGCCACTGCAATGGCTCTATAGACAATCACCTTTCTCTTGTCTGCCGGCTGTCTGGGCCCGTGCATAACACTTTCACAAGCAAACCGTGCTACAGCTTGTTGCATTTGAGGCAATTGACTTTTTATCTATTGTTAGATGCCATTGAGTTGTACGAGAGGAAAAAAACTGTCGGTCGATATAAGCTGATTGATGTTATCTGAGGAGTGAGATAATGAATGAGTTTGGTGTGATACTGTTGTTTTTAGAAAACGTATAATATGTATTTTGAACGTAGCGGGACTTCTATGAACCTTTTGGAGGTCCAAGCGCTTTGGTCGATTAAGCCATGCGTTCATATAGATATGTATGTCTTCTTTTCATACGTATACCCAACCTAACCTACCTAATTGCTTAAAATTATCAAGCCAGCATGCAACTTTTGTAACATATTTAAAGTGATTTTTCACACGTCGAAAAGAAAAAAAGAAAAGACTTCTTTTAGACAACGTATAAAATATCGGTACATCAGTAGGTATATGATAAAATTGTTTTTATATAACACTGATCTCCTGTTACTGTCAGAATTAAAGACATCGCGTGTCGAGACGGAATTCGATGTTGCACTTTGCCTTAATTAGGAATCGAGTTTATAGTGGTTTTTAAATTTTTAAAGTGCATATAAGTATTAAATTGATATTAAAACATAAACAAGCGAATTGGAAATGGTCTGCACGTCTTTCTGTCTGTCCGGGCTAATATCTGGAGCTGATTTTCATAGGACTTTCACTGAAAGATAAAAGAGGGAGGAAGCAACAAAAGGACGAGGTAGCAAAAGGAGTTGACTATTACATATACTAATTCTGCGAAACTTCCTACAGGAGAGGGATGTAAGTGCGAACAATCATGTCTACACTGCAAGTATCTACCGCGTAGATAATTATGAAATACTAAGATTAAAATAACAACTTAATAAATGTATAATATATAGATAACTAATTAATTTTCTCAAAGTACATTATAATAATATTAACTAATAAGTTGAACTGTCTTAATGGAAATGGAATGACTTAACACTGGGTTCAGGTTTCCATGTGCCTACACAGCCTGAAGCTAAAAAAAAGTTAATAGTTAAATTATAAGTAGTACTAAAACTCTAACAAGGCAAGCCGCGGTTGTAGCGCTGGTTACAAATAAAAAGCACGAATTCTGCACAAAATGAAGATATAACTGCTAATTAAAAAAAAAGTTTTCAATATTAAAAAAAGAACTTATCGCTCTTTAACGTCATTATGTTAATGATTTCCTCTAAAAATTATACAAAAAAATATTCATATAAAATTCCTTTACATATCACATAATAAAAAGCAGTATCTACATAAAATATTTTTTTAAGATATGAACTGATATTATTTACATTCGCGTTATTTCTTCTTAGTGTTAGCATCAAATCCTGCATAATGATTAATTAAACATAAATATTACGTATTTTTTGTACCTTCACGCTGTATCCCGCACAGCAGACAGGTCAGGTCAGGCAGTCCCGATAGACACCTGAACGTGAACCTGCAAACCTAGTGTTAAGACACTCCGTTGCCATATTAAGACGGACATCCGTTCATAAATTCCGCCGATCTGAACACCTCGTTTTACCTTGTTACCAGAGCAAGTAAATAAAAATATTAATTTTATTTCTTAAAGTCAAAATCGAATCCAAACCATCGCGGCCTCGCGGATCACGTGCTCGTATCACTGAGCCACGACTGGCCTCTTACGTAATTATCGGGCATATTAAAATAAATAAAAGTTAATTGTGAGTGTATAAATTAATTCACATTAATTAATTTAAGTTACCAACTGAAATGGCATAAAAAACGACTTTTGTGTAACCATGTCTATGTATTTTTTTTTTAGCTTCACGCTGTATCCCGCACGAGACAGGGTAGGCAGAGGGAACCCGGGAGGGAACCCGAACCTAGTGTAAAGACACTCCGTTCTACTTCCGTTTCCCATTCTCCGCCGTATTTGAGGCATTGCGTGTTGAATGGCGGAACTCAACGCCGCGTTTTGCCTTAATACCAGAGCGAAGAAATGAAACATTAAATATTTAAATATTTAAATTGAAAATATTAAATATTTCATTTCCTCGATTGGGGATCGAACCCAGAACCTGTCGGTTACAGTCACACTCTTGTGCCGCTGGGCCACGACAGGCCTCTATGTATTTTAATCTAGATTAATTAATAAAAAAATACAACGAAACGGGACATGAACCTGCGTCTCTCACGAACTTATACGTTTGCTATATTGAATCTATAAAGGCATGAGACTTATTCATTTGACATAAAAGTAATTCTACGTGAGTAAGGTAAACATTAAACAATAAAAAAAAAACGATACGACGCGGCGGCACAAGCGTGACTGGTAAGCGAGACAGGTTGTAAATTCGATCCGATTCATTCGAGAAAATGAAATATTTAATACTTTCAGTTCTTTGCTCTGGTAACAAAATAAAGGCAGCGTTGAGTTCCGCCATAATCACGCAAAGCCTTAAATTATTCCAATAACGTTGAAAAAAGAAAAACAAAAAAGCAGGTATCAAGCAGTACTATAACTACAATAAACAGTACAAGGTACAAGTAAGTAAATAAAAAATCAAAACAAAAAAAAACAAAATTTCCATTGCAATGTTCCTAAGGTAACCCAACCACCATTATATAACCAGGTCGATTTAATAAATGGGTGTCATTAATTAAACCATTCAAAGGTGAACGTACGGTTAATGAAATGGTTATCGCGATGAAAAAAACAGTTATATTCATGCCTTATTAGTGTTTAGACGTAAATATTTATAAAAGTCAGCGAGAGCCTTGACTTTGTATGCTTGACTGAACTGAATTAACCTTCAATAAAGGTGGCATTTCTTTCAGTTGTATTTTTATAGCACAAAGCAGATAGACAGCTAGCGCCAGATAATAGGAATTTCCATCCACGCACCACACATCTCTGGAACGACCTACCCGCGGCAGTATTTCCAGGTCGATACGACATGAGTACCTTCAAAAAGCGCGTCTACCTACACCTCAAAGGCCGGCAACGCACCTGTAGCTCTCCTGGTGTTACACGGGGCCGTGGGCGACGGTGATCACTTACCATCAGGTGACCCGTACGCTCGTTTGCCTTGTCTTTTCCATAAAAAAAAAAAGACAGGGGGACCTGAGTATCTAGTGTTAAGACACACCCACTAACACTCCCTTCTCCACGTCAACGCAAAACATACAAAGCTCTTGAGGCATTTTAAGTGGCAGAACACGTCACTTTGCAACGTTACCAGAGCGGAGAAATGAAAATCTTAAATATTTTATTTCCCCAAGTGGGAGTCAAACCCACAATCGTCGTGTTTACCGCAGCAAGCTTGTGCCCCTGCGCCACGACAGCCTCTAATATAATTATCCTTCAATAATACGACCAGTGTGAGAGTAAGTAATAAGCAACACCGAACATAAAATTATATTTGGTATTTCCTGTATTCCATATAAGTACTAAAAAATTTAATAACTTTAAAATTGTTGTGCAAAATATTCGTTACATTTCTCGTTCGATTTTGAATATAAAAGGACAGAAAAAGCTAGCTTTTCACGGTTCATAACGCATCTAACAGGCATAAATTATCACACTATGTTGATTCAAGACATTGTTCTCCACTTTCCACCTAACTTTCGGAACACTGTGTGTTGAATAACGGAATTCAACGCGCTTTGCTTCGGTGCGAGAGTGATGAAATTAAAGTATTGAATATTTCACTCCAATGAGTAGGAATCGAACTGTAATCTATGGCTCAGTCAGTATGGCAGTGCAGTATTTACAATTGGAGCTTGCAACACCGCGTCACGACAGACTTCTTATTTTTATATACCATTCACATGTATAACATATTAAAGAAAACGTATACAAGTCCGTGCCTTTTTTAAAAGCGGGTTCTACATGGCTAGGTAGACACAGGGAACCTTGGAACCTCGTGTTAAGACACTCCATTCCGTTTCCTACTTTCTGCCGAGTTTGAGGCATTGCGCGGCACTCAACGCCGCGATTTGCCTTGTAACGAGAGCGAACAAATGAAAACATTAAATATATAATTTGAAAATATTAAATATTTCATTTCTTCGAGTTGGCATCGAACCCACACCCTATAGCGTTTCACAGTCACACGCTTGTGACCCTCAAATGTAAACATGCGACTATGAATTCTCATATAAATTAATAATAGACTTAAAATTAGCGAGGAAGATTACCATAAGTTGGACAAGTCGTGAGACGACATTGACGCGACCTTGGCTTGTGTTTAGGCGATTTGTTAAATTACCTAATTGGATAGTGTTTAAGGTCTGCCTGGATTTCTAGAACTTTTTATTTTATATAATTAGTTTTCAAATATATATTTATTTTAAGTATTAATAGTTATTACGGTTTTATTACACAAGCGTATGACCGTAAGCTCGACAGGTTGTGGGTTCAGTCCCCAATCGAGGAAACGTATATTTAAAATTATTTCTTCGCTCTGGTTACAAGGCAAAGCGCGGCGTTGAGTTCCGCCACTCAACACGCAATGGCCTCAAATTCCGCTAAAATTAGGGAACGGAACGGAATTTGTTACCATAACGTTCCCCAAGTTCCCTCTGCATACTCTGCCATGTGACACTGTAGATACCAAAAATATAGACAAATATAAAAATACTTAACGATACAGAAAAAATGTCTAATAATTTCACTCTCAGAAATCATTTCGCTAGTAGTTAGTAGTACTCATTTACATTTACCAAAGGGAATTTATTATTATTTTGCATTCGTAGTTGCAATCCATTACGTGAATGCAAATATGCAGGCACCGGCGCGTAATTGCGATGGAGGGATGTAGGATAAACACTATGAGATTTTTAATGAGAGACTCAAACCTGTGGCACTGTGCTTAGTAATTCTTTAACCATAATTCTTTGACTCGTCCTTTTATAAACTGAATAACATTTTAATGGTGCAGTTGCATGTACACGTGAAGCACGGCACGGTAGGCAGAGGGAACTTGTTAGCCTAGCCTAATAGTGGATAGACTTCGTTCCGTTCCCCACTTTCCGTCGAATTTGCGGCATTGCGTGTTGAGTGGCGGAACTCAACGCCGCGCATTGCCTTGTCACCAGAGAGAAAAAAATTAAAATATATAAAATATATAGTTTACAGTCGCACAATTGTCCTCCTGCCACACGACAGGGCAGCGTTTACTTGCGCTGAGATGCAAAGTCTAAAAAATTGCGGATTTTTTTCTCTTATGTCAAATATGATATTTGATATTCATATTGGCATTCAAAATGATAGATGTTATAAATAAATGTTACAAAAAAAAAACTATTTAAAATATCTTTATTTTAGTATACATAATAGCACAGACAAAAAAAATAACTAACTGCAGATAAGCGACTTGCAATATCGATTTCCAAGTTATTTTAAACTGACTTTATTTAATAGAAATAGCTGAATTATGGAAAGTAGATTAAAATAACATGAACAAATGATAACTTTGTTCATAAGTCACATTGCGCATTTAAGATTTTATTGGTTATGGATTCCATTTTATTTCTAGGACTATATTATAATTAACTTTACACTGCATTGAGTACGATAGGTAGAGGTCGTGCTGTCACAGACATTACCTGTTGAGTGGCGGCAGTTAACGCTGCTCACGCCTTTTCTAGTAATTAGCGTGAGAATATAAAAAAAAATAGAGAAAAACCCTGAGAATATAAAAAAAAATAGAGAAAAATACCTGTATTTAAAATTCAAATTAAATATCTAATAGTGGGCAATGTACAACGTACCGTCTTAACACTAGGTTCTCAGGTTACCGCTGCCTAAAGTAGGCAAGAGTATTTACTCAGCTTCACGTTGTATCCCGTCCATGGCAAATGCCATGGATGGGATACAACGTGAACCTGAGTAAATATCTAATAATAAAACTGAGAAATTAACATCTCAATTCATTCAATAAAACAAATACAAACAGACAGACAAAAAATCTATAGAAACTAAATTAACTACTGAAAGCCATTAAGAAGACATAATTTTATACCATATATTTACAATACACTCGCGTCTCTCTTCGTCTCTAGTCGTCTCTCGCCCCTTTGTATGCATGGTTTAGTGTTCCTCAATTAGTACCAATCTCTTTTTAGATTAACAAAGAAGGTTCCCTCCCCACTCTAGGACATGAAATATTTAATATTTAAATTCTTTGCTTTGGTATCATATCAAAGTAATGTTTTGAGTTCCGCCAATCAAACACAATCTCTCAAATTCGTCGAAATGTGGGGAATGGAACAGTGTTAACACCAAGTTTCCAAGCTCCCTCCGCCTACCGTGGCAGATTGAAGCTAAAAAGATTAAAATATTTAAGATTAAGAATATATATAAAAGGGTTAAGAGCAAATGCATAGAAGTAGCATTTACAGAGTGCGTTGGTGGTCTTTCACTATTACGTACTTATGATAAAGTGTTCCAGTTGCAAATAGGGCGATATTAAATAATTGCAACTCGCTTGCTACTAATACATACAATGTTTGTAAATAATATTTAACTAGAAAATAAACGTGGATTTACGTCATACTTGCACTTTTTAAGCGATATTTTGATTAAAATCTACGATATATCTCCAAATTTGAAATTAAAAAAAAACCTCACACAAGAAATGATTACCTCATCTTGGCAAAGTGCTTGTAACCTATAAATTGCTAACCCAATTTTAATACTTTCAAATACAAACAGCCACACTCAAATCGTTACATTCGTTCAGGAGCTACAGTGCCACTGATAGACAGACAGACAGCTCTAACTTATAACACCCCTCTTTTTACATCGACGTTCAATAATATAACACAAAAAAATATAATTCACAAACGCACGTCACATTTACGGAGTGCGTTGGTGGTCTTCCACTTTCATAAATGATGAAGTGTTCCAGCTACGAGTCGCAAGTAGGGCATTATAAAACACTCGCCCCTCGCTTGAAACCAATACATAAGTTTAATCTAGGTGAAGCCGCATTATATAGTATGTAACTAACTAACTCGGTTATAGCGGAGCTGGATTTAATTGCGTGTAAAAACATTATGACACTGCTATGTAAACTAACTGTAAGCCTCGTTATGGTTCTATCGATGAGAAAAAAAAATTAAGAATAGGAAATGGTAAACAAATTCGGTCACTTGGTCGTAACTCCGTGTAACACCAGAGGAGCTACAGGTTAGTTATTGACTTTTACTGTGAAGATGGATGCGCTTATTGAGGTAGGTCAATCCTCAACAATCTGGCTAAGGTAGGAAGGAAGTTCTTAAAGAATCATCCATCGCTCGCGGTAGTAAGAAATATCACGCACTAAGAGCGGCCAATCAAAACAATATCTGTGTCGAATGTTTATCGGAAAGTCAACAACAGAAGGTTTAACCAATAGAATTTTTAAAATTTAGTTTATATACAAAAGATTCTATTATTACAATCAAAAACAA
Source organism: Eueides isabella (assembly GCA_019049475.1). Lineage (NCBI taxonomy): Eukaryota > Metazoa > Arthropoda > Insecta > Lepidoptera > Nymphalidae > Eueides > Eueides isabella. The sequence continues at coordinate 527,127 of CM032391.1, read as the reverse complement.
AAAAAAAAAAAACAACAAGAAAAACAACTTTATAGAACATGTTTTACAAAGAAACTGAGTCACACATTATGGGAACCAAAGTTAATTAATGCATATTATAAAATAATGTTAAAAGCTCAACTTAAGATAAAGAAACATGATAATAACTATATAAAAACATGATTATAATCATATTATACTATAAATAAAAGAGAACACTGAAACTTGCCATAGGTAGCACCTTTGGGAGTCTTATTTTTATTTTTTATTTCTCAAAATCAACTAAAAGCACGTATCTATCATGGTAAACTATCACCGCCGCCCATGAATTTTGGACTCCAAAGGAACAGCAGGTGCGTACTGGCCTTTAGGATGGAATAAATGTTGACGGTACCCATGTGGTAAAAAAAACAAAAAAAAATTTGAAACACTGCCGCAGGTAGGTCATTCTAATGTTCCAGGGGAGCATTAAGGGAAGAATTACCTAATATCATATGGGAATAGGAAATGCTAAACTTTACCTTTTATCATCTACGGAAGCGAACATACAGGCTATTATAGGCTTGAATCTATACAGAAATTTATTAAATTTTACACAAAAAGGTCAGTAAAATAATAATTTTAGATGCTCTTTGTTAACGACCTTTTAAAAGCATAAAGCTTCTGAAACAGACACAAAGCGTATCGTAAGCTTTTAAGCATTTTGCCTACCCTTTAAACCCGTACCGTAAAGCCGTAAAGAAGAAGAAAGAAACCGTACAGAATTTAACCAGTACCCTTTCATACCTAAACAAAGACACTTACATAATAAAACAAAACTCGGCTATAAGTTGCAAATCGCGTGCAACGACGCCATTGTTTTTGTGCAAAACGCGATAATACCCACACGAAAAGGAAAAGCTCGTAAGATATCACAAATTTCGAGTAATGTCGTCAAAGACTTGCTATCTATAACCTGAAACGTACCGTACCTTTACGTATATATAAAACTTATTATTATTAGTACTTGGCCGCCGTGGCGCATCAGCACAGAGATGTGAATTCGATATCCACTCAGTAAAATCTTTGCTCTTGTAATAAGATAAAGCACGGTGTTGAGTTTGGCCACAAGCAATAGTTACTTAGATGTTTTAGTTTTTTTTAAAGTGTTAATCCACACTTAGGACAGAAACATATACATATATATATAAATCCCTTTAGGTCTTACGTCATTTTTTTATACGTTCCTATAGAAAATATTTTACTTGCTTGTGTTGTTAATCAATTATCTTCTATAGCGTATATCTTTTGTAGAGACCAATCCAAACGGAAACGAAGTGTCTTAACACTAGGCTACGTCTACTGTAAACAAGTCATAGCGTGAAGATAAATAAAATAACAATTTAAAATGTAATTCTTAACATACTTAAAGTGATATTCCACATTCAGTTAAGGAACCCGCGCCTGACCATCCCAGTTTTGGGCGATTTCCAAAGAGGCGCCTGTTATAATCCCGCTCACTTTAAATATTTATACGATTTCTACATAAATATTTAAAATATAATGGTTTTAGACTGCATATGTCATCGTCTAAATTATACTGTAATGTATATTCTATATTTTAATTTACACCTTGGCATTACCACCGTATAGACTGTAGACAACTGTCATATCAATTAACACGTCGTAAATTTTCAAATTCCAACAAAACGATTGCACTTAGCGATATTATTCTAATTAATAATTTAATTTGTCAACTTCTATATGAGATGCAATGTGTGATTCCTTTTAGTTACACATTGTAGCAGTAAAAAATACTAATTTCGAACCTCTTAACACTAGGTTCCCACGTTTCAGTGGACACCTGGGAACCTACTTATTATCAAAATATTTCGACCCTCCACTATCCGAATTGAGGTATCGCGGTATTGTTCAGTGGCGGAAGTCAACGCCGAGTTTATTTGCCTCATTACCAGAGCGAGGAAATAACAAAATATATATATTTTATTCATCCAAAACAAAAATTTAAACTTACAACCTGGTTACATTGTCTGCATTACTGTGTCTCTGTTTAAAAAGATTTAACCCGGGAACGTTTTCAGGACCTTGATAAAGAATTTGTCGTGCCCCGGGGCCTTTCTGGAATTGAGGTCTTTTAGAATTTAAGTTTGTCTGGATCAATTAGGCGAAACCAGTTCACCAATAATTGAAAAAGTACCTACTAGCATTTTAGAAAAACTAGTCTAAGCATAGCCAGGTTTGCTGTACGTTCAGCAGATTTCGCCAACTCAGCAACTATCGACAAGTTAATACGAAATACAACTTTCATCGAGTCATCATAATTTATAAATAGCATAAGTAATTTCACTTTCTGACAAAAGTGCCCGTCAAACTTAACTGTACATTTGACCTAGAGACGTATGGCCTGAACTTGAGAGTTATAATGAGTTTTAATACAATGCATTAAGAGTGACTCTATCTTAGATGAATATAAAAAAAATGTAGGCAAAAAATAGAACGTACCGTGATGTGATTCATCATTCCGTCGGTGAAAAAGAAACGTGTCACGTGACATATATGTATTATGGTAAGTTAGAAGCTAGATACTTTAGTTTGAATGTATCGCTTATTTAGTGCTTCAATGACGTATTTGTACCTTTTGGATTATTGGAGGCGCAAACAGAGTTGTCAATAGTCTGACGAGATATACCTAAAAGTAGATAGGTGATATTTTTTTTAATAACCGCCTAAATGCAAGAAGAGCATCATTATTTACAACAATGGCCAATATCATGATTTTTGTATGGGTGCTTCATTAAATATTTCTTTCATTTCTTAAAATATTTGTTCTTATAGCGACGATAGAAATATCTCAAGTGTGAAAATTTCAGCATTTTTCTATATAATTTGTAAAAGTTAACGTTAAGCAATAAACTTTGTAAAACTGAACTAAAAGCTTTATATCGGTTATTCGAGGATTTACCATAGAAAATGATGGAAATGTATATGCGACACTATTATTCATTTACATATAAATAAAAAACACACACTGCTACTAAGAATTTAAAATTTGCAAAATCCGTTGTATAAACAAAAAAGTTATAATTGACAACTTTAATGTGGAATTACAAATAAAAACATCAGAGTATCACATTCAAACTCCGCTTAAAGCAAATTTTTTGTAAAGGTTAATTTTTTTCAGCTGCAAATTGTATCCCGTACATACCGACAGAATAGGCAGATTCGTTTTTCACTTTCCGTCGAATTTGTGACATTGCTAGACTGGCCGAACTCAACGCCGCGCTATGCCTTGTTACTATGTATATTCAATATTACATTTCCTCGAGTGGGGATCGAACCCACAACCAGTTGCCTTCACAGTTACATGCTTGACTAACACGTGCCACTGCGCAACGACAAGCCTCTCGATAAAATATAGCAAATTTAACAAAAAAAAAATCAATACCTGATAATGATATTAGAACAAGCTAGCGACCGCCCGCAGCGTGAATTTTTAATTATCTTAACAAAAAACCGTTTGCCAGTTTAATTTAATAGTTAAGACGCGCAGTTGTGGGTCTTTATCTGTTGAACGTGTCAGTTACATTGTATCAAAATGTTTCTCCTTCAAGCTTATGATTACGATGTGTATCTTTTAAATTTTTGTTTATTTAACCTTAATTTAGAAAAGAAATTAGTTTTTTTTTATTCGAATATGATTATAAAAGTTTATAAGATATGTAAGAAATATTATGAAAGTTATAATGAAAAAACTAATTCAATGCAATGAGCATTCATTCAACATGTTTAGTACATAGTTGTATCGTCATCTAATCTACATATAATTGCCAACTTTAGAACTGCGTGAAAATAAAATTCTTATATTCAACTAGGGAGCCACCTGCGGCTTCGCCCGCTTAAAATAAGCTATTCTTCTACTTATTTCTATATTATCCCATTTAAGAGAATATCAAAAAAATTACACATAATTTTCAGCTATATGAACAAAAATAAAAATTAAGTAGCAAAGGTGTCAAACTAAATATTTTAAAATTGACATAACTTGTTAATATATATTAATAACCGATTGAAATAAAATAAATACTAAATAGGGATGAGGAAAGGGATGCAAAAAAAATAATAGTAAAAACTAAATTTTAATTTGCTTATCTGTTTCTGAGATTAGCGCGAACAATCAAATCAAGATCAGTTACAGATTTATTATGAGGATAGATTACGTACGTCTTGTTTCAACTCAACGAAAAGTGTTAAAAATGGAAATTAAAAAATAATCACTACCTCATCATGGTTTCGTGGTTTTTAGTGTCCGTGATAAGTGAAATTAAACATAAGAATAAATTAAAAACAAATATATAGCCAGTACAAGCGTTCAACCTAAACAATAAATAAATCTCGAACAATTTACTAAGTAGCATTATACAGATAAGACCTAATGAAGCTGTCACCATTTTTAACGTATTATTATGACGCACCCTGAATATTGCCTAAGTATATCGTAAATTAAACAGTCTGGCTTGCCGATGGTATAAATTAGGTCTTTCCACATAATTTATTTGGCTTGGAATTTATAAAATGAGGCAAAAAATACAGAAGCTTATACTGCAAGTATTTTTTTATAATTTCGTACTGTATTTCGCACATAGCAGGGTAGGCTAACTAAGGAAAGCTGGAAATTTTGTGTCCGTTCTCATTAGGACACTTTCGTTCCCAACCTTTCGCTGAACTGTGAAAGCATTGCGGGTTAAGTGGCGGAACTCAACCTCGCGCTTTGCTACAACGACTAAGGTAAAATTTTAAATATATGATTTTCTCGAGTGGGTATCGAACCCACAATCTGTGGCCATTACAGTCGCACTGGTCACCACGACATTCCCAAAGTCTATCTTTAATATTCACAAACTTTACATTATAATGCTTCTAAAATATAGAATTAAATAATGTATTTCCGGAAATTCTAAAATAAATATAATAAGAAATTATTATATTTTTAATTTTACTTTCATCGTGTGACCGTAATTTTTCGAAAAATTTACGTAATTCACGGACCAGTTAACCAATATTATCTAACTTAGCGGCAGACGGCAATCAATATTAAAATTTATTTTATAAAAGTTTTTGTTAGAAAGTGTAAATGTATAAAATCGATCTCGAACCTCTTGGAAAATTTCCAAGTGCTCCGACCACTAAGCCATAAGTTCTTCTTAACCTGCGTTGAAATTCTTATACGCTTGTTACATACAACTTATTTATGTCATTAACATTCCTGTAGGGAGTTTTTCTTACAAATTGTCGCTACCAAAGATAATTGCTTACAATTATCATTTTGCAAAAATGCTTCAAATTCCGCAGATCATAGGAAACAAACGTGTCTTAATAGTTCTCTCTCAGCTTCACGCTGTATCCCGCACTAGGCAGGGTAGGCAGAGGGAACGGAAGTGAAACCTAGTGTTATGACACTCCGTTCCACTTCCGTTCCCCACTTTCCGCCGAATTTGAGGCATTGCGTGTTGAGTGGCGGAATTCAACGCCGCGCTTTGCCTTATTACCAGAGCGAAGAAATGAAACATTAAATATTTAAATTGAAAATATTAAATATTTCATTTCCTCGACTGGGGATCGAACCCAGAACCTGTCGGTTACAGTCACACTCTTGTGCCGCTGCGCCAAGACAGGCCTAATGCGCCACGACAGGCCTCGTGTCTTAATAGTAACGGAGTTTTTTCACATTAGCTTCCCAAGTTCCTTCTGCCTACCTCTCTTTTTAAAGCTTTTAGCTTATCATGCACATAGCTTATGTGCATGATAAGCTAAAAACTTTAAAAATATTAAATTTATATCAAATTATTAAAAAATAATTCCAGAACGGCCTTCACTTCTCTTAGCGGCAGTCACAAACAACTATTCGCAAAGTAATAGATACGACATTGAGTCTAGGTCACAAATCTGACAATTGATGATAGGTAGGAAGGCCAGTTAGGAATAGCACCCAATTGTTGACAGACTGACGGACAGTCCACTTGTCATAAAGATGTGAGTTACGCTAATTATATATTATAAACTCCCGCCCGCTCGCAGCTTTGCGTGCTTAAAGAACATTATTATTTATTTACTCACAGAACACAATTATTTATTCTAGCATAGACCTGTGGTGGCGCAGGCGTGTGACTGTAAATACGACAGGTTGTGGGTTCGATCCCCACTCGAATAAATTAAATATTTAATAACACTAACACCAAATGTTCATGTTTTCAGGTCTCTCAGGTCTCTCTGGTAAGAAGACTTAGCGTCGCGTTGAGTTTCGTCATTCAACAGGCAATGCCCCAAATTTGGTGCGAACGGAACGGAGTGTCTTTATAGTAGGTTCCCAAGCTGTAGGCAGAGGGCTAGAGAAAACTATTGTAGCAGTTTTGTCGGAAAGAACAGCAAGTTGAGATGACAATAACCAAACCAATTGAGAAAACAAAAATAATTTCTTAGTATAAACATATTTTTTTAATATTTTATCTGAAGCGCACTTTTACGCTACATTTACTAGCAGAAGTGTTTTGGCACATGTACAGAAGACGTCTTGTATTTTTTTTCATTAAAAACAGTTCATGAGAAAAATATTTTTGATTTGTATGTAAAATAAAATAACATACACATATCTATAATAGATTTTCACGCTGTTTTCCGCTCATAGCTGGGTCGGCAGAGGGAACCAGGGAACCTATTATTATGACATTCCGCTTCCTAAAAGACAATTTCGTTTTCAACTTTCCATCGAATTCTGGAGGCATTGCGTGAATTTAACACTCAGCTTTCCTGTTTACCACAGCCAGACATTGAAAATATTAAATATTCCATTTCCTCAAGTTTGGGCCGAACCTACAAGCTGGCGCGTGTACAATCGTACGTTAATACCTTTCCATTGCAACATGCATTAAAGATAAAAGTTAGTTAGGTAATTTCGTAAAGTGGTAATTTCGTGGCAATAAGGCAAAGCGCGGCTTTGAGTTCCGCCACTCAACAAGCAATGCCTCAAATTCGGCGGAAAATGGGGAACGGAAGTGGAACGGAGTGTCTTCACACTAGGTTCCCGGGTTCCCTCTGCCTACCCTGCCTCGTGTGGGATATAGCGTGAAGCTGAGTAGAGTAGAGTAAAAAAACATGTATATCATCACTTGATGATTTCGAGATTACTGAATGTTATTACTGGACTTTAATCCAAAGTCTTCACCCAATCATATAAAACATGACGAAAAAAAAGCATAAAGAAAACGCAAATATTTATTCTGAATATATATATATATATATATATATATATATATATATATATATATGTATATATATGTATATATATGTATATATATGTATATATATATATATATATATATATATATATATATATATATATCTATATATATATATATATATATATATATATATATATATATATCTCTATATATATATATATATATATATATATATATATATATATATATATATATATATCTATATATATATATATATATATATATATATATATATATATATATATATATATATATATATATATAATATATATATATATATTATATATATATAATATATATATATATATATATATATATATATATATATATATATATATATATATATATATATATATATATATATATATATATATATATATATAGAAATATATTTATACAGAAGTATTAAACCAATCACAATATTAATTACTAAGCAATTTGACATCCAATTTGAAAATATCATACCGAAATGAAGCTTTACAAGAACACATTTCTTCTATAGAACCCACTTACATTACAATTAAGTATTGTTATAATAGAAATAAGCGTCAATAACGAGCATTTTATTGGACTATAGTAATTACTTTTCTTACCCTTAATTAACCTTTGTTGCTTGAAAAGGTTTGTTAGTCGTAATATTAGAACATAATTTGAGCTGAGTTAAGTACTTTAGAAAGAATATTCTTCTCTATTTTAGCTGCGCGCTGTATCTAGCATATAGTAGGGAAGGCAGAGGGAACCTGTGAACCTAGTGTTAAGACACCCAGAAAGATACCGTCGTTCACTAATTTCCGCCAAGCACTGTACGCTACGTGTGTAAGGTGGTGGAACTGAACGCCGAGATTTGTCTCGTTACCAGCGCTAAAAAATCAAAATAGTAAATATTTCATTTTGTCGAGTGGGGATAGAATTCATAATCTGTCCCATTCACAGTTAAACTATTGCGCCCGCGCACCAGAACTGGCCTTAGTTTAAAATTATTTAATTAAAAAAAATAAAACAACTGAACCGATCGTATCTTAAAATATGGAAAACAATTAGTATTATATAACCAATTAGATAAAACATTCTTCTTGTACTTAAGAGGTGCGAGGCTTCGGTAGACTTTTGAAAACTCAGTATCTACGATACTAAAGGAAGATCGCGTTAAAAGCATGAGGATCCCTAAATGTTATGTAAGAGGTTAACAACAGTGGACGAGCCGAGACGCTCCATCTTTTCTGACTACCCTGCTATACAACGTGAAGTTAACTTGGGTTTGAAATATTGTTAATAATAGAATCCCTCTGTCTAGCCTGCTATATGCGTGATAAGGCGTGAAAGCAAAAATAAGCGCACATAATTACCAACAATTTAGTGTAGACAACGTCTCAATACACAATATGACAGTTCACAAATCTTATATTCGCAGAAGAATTGCCTTGTTTACGCTTCATGGAAAATTGCGAACATCATTGTTTGACAGTCGGGAGTAAATAAGAAGATGTTTATTAAATTAGTACTTCCTTTGTGTGTATATTTCTTTAACCTCATTAGCGCATAGCAGGGTAGGCAGAGTCTGGTAACTTAGTATTAAGACACTCTATTGCCAGACTTCTTTCGTTCCACAATTTTCGCCGATTTCTTGGGACCAGAGCGAGAAAATCAAAATATTAAATATATCATTTCCCGAGTAGGAATCGAACCCACAACCATAACTTTTATAGTTACCTGTGCTTGTGTGTGCCACGACTGCCAATATAGCACATTTTTTTCGTCTAATAAGATGATGACAGTCCGCGAACTACCTATGTTTCACAAATCTATACTTATAATTAATCTGTAACTCATCACTGTCTGTACATGCAAGATATATTAAAAAATATCTTATACGGGACGTTATTAATGTAATAGGACCCAAAATAGTAAATTTTAAAACTTTTGTCTGTTCGTCTGTACGTTTGTACGCGCTAACCTCAGAAAGGGCCAATCAGATTTAAACGCAGCTTCATTATTATATTTTGACAACCTTCCTTCAACGTTTATTGTTTGTTTTATTTAAATCGATTGATAAATATTGATTCATTGTTATTTTAATTTAAAATATTTAGAACGACAAAACTGCTACCAATGCAATTTTTTATCTATTTAAGGTGACATTTTAGTTTTCAATGTATAGTCACTGTCTTAAAAATGATATTTTTTTTTAAAATAATACAGTAATTGACGTTAGTAAATAAAATAGTATAACTAAAGCGGGCGAAGCCGCGGGAGGGTTGCTTGTTCAATATATATATTTGTGATAGGATTTGAACCCCTTTCTCTTAACTTGTACAAGCGCTCTTATAATTGATGTACATTTACATACACAGTTGTTAGCTGGACTGTGTTACGGTTATTACAACAATTGAATGTTAATTCTTATATTCAGATATAATCAGTGTTCATAATGTTTTGTTTATAAATAAATCTTAAAATTCATCTTTCTTTCATTATCAATTAAAATTGACTGCAAAAAAAGCAAGTAGGTCATTCGTGAAACAGGGGCAGAAGCGTGCGACTGTAAACGCGGCAGTTACTGTATTCGATTCTCATTTGAGGTATATAATATTTTGTCCTTCTCTCGCTCTGGTAAAAAAGAAACGTGAGACGTGGAATCCTGCCTCGCCTTGAGGATGTGGAGATCTGAAGTGTCTTAACAAGAAGGGAGTGTCCTAACCCTAGGTTCCCAAATTCTCTCTGCCTGCTAGGTGGTGGATACAACGTCAACGTAAAAAAAAACGTTATCATTTACATTATCATACAATAATATTAACAACACAACCATAACATATATATGTAATTAAAAAAAGGCTATCTTATATAATTTGTATTAAAATAACAATTTTATATAAAAATAATTTATACCAAAATTTAATTACACAATGTTTATATAATAACTCACTTGACGTATTAACGTCACAATCTGAGTAATCGCATAATAAGCATAATTGTGTCAATTTGATACACGCGTTTTTGGAACATGATATATTGAAGTACCCAAGTAATAAGTATTTTTTTTATTTTCACGCGGTATCCCGCATTTAGGCAAAGGGAACTAAGTGTTAAGATTGTAGGTTCTATATTTTCTAGTCATATTACTGGAGCGATAAAATTAAAATAATTCTCCCGAGAGAGAATCCACCGTCCGCTACAAAGATAATCAATATATTTTACATACATATAAAATATGGATTATTATTAAAAACATATGGAAAAAAATTAAAGCTTTGTTAAGTACATAATAAATGATTTTTTTAATGACAAATGTTGTTTTCTTATATTTTTTGTCATACATACGTCATTAAAAAACCCGCACTCTGATTGATTGATTCATTCAGGAGCTACAGTGCCACAGACAGTTAGACACACAGACGATTCAAACTAATTACACCCCTCTTTTGGGTCGGGGATTAAAAAAGATATCATTTCGAACCAACAGTTTCCGATATTTACCATAGATAATAAATAGATTTACTGATTATGTACGTAGGATGTAATAGATTAGGCATTAAACTAAAAACTTAGACGAGCCTAGAAAGCGACAGTGACGGGTTACGCAAGCCCAAACGTCGGTCAGTGACCGGCGCGAGCGCGGGGAAAGTCTATTAGCGACTGTTTAATTGAATGCGTACGCGCAGCTTAATGAGATTTAGTTAATTACGTATGTCTGAATACTACTAAGATTGTTCATATTAAAGGCAAAGCGCGGCGTTAGGTTCCGCCACTCAACACCCAAATTCCGTGTTTCCGAAATTCAAAGTGTTAAGTAGTGAATGGAAATATCTTAACGGGGAAAGTTAAGAATATCTAGACTATCCAAAAAAAAAAAAAAGTATTAGTACAAAAGATAACTTGCCTTTAAAAGAGTTGTGAGAGGTCATTTTATTTAAAAAATATATTTAGTTTGTGAAAAAGAAATACATATGAAATTTAGAGAGTTGTATAAATGACACATGAAAAATACACACAAAGGATCAAAATAATCGAGGCCTGTCGTGGCGCAGCGGCACAAGAGTGTGACTGTAACCGACAGGTTCTGGGTTCGATCCCCGGTCGAGGAAATGAAATATTTAATATTTTCAATTTAAATATTTAATGTTTCATTTCTTCGCTCTGGTAATAAGGCAAAAGCGCGGCGTTGAGTTCCGCCACTCAACACGCAATGCCTCAAATTCGGCGGAAAGTAGGGAACGGAAGTGGAACGGAGTGTCATAACACTAGGTTTCACTTCCGTTCCCTCTGCCTACCCTGCCTAGTGCGGGATACAGTGTGAAGCTGAAAAAAAAAAAATCCAAATTATTCTAGATGCAGGTAAGCAGGCAATAGCAAATCTGGTGTGGCAAAGTTAAATAATTAATATATAATTTTAAGACAAGCAGTTACAGTAGTCACTAATATGACAAACGGACATTGCTACACAAGAATATTTTTTAAATTTAAACAAATAGTTTCAGAGATTGATGAATTCAACCGAACAATTCTGCTTAAATAACATTTTACATATATAAGTCACAAAACAAGCCAAAATCAACTTAAAAACAAAGCAATTATAAATTAAAACAAGTTATATGATATATAGATGAAATTTCATTTTAAACTAACAGCTATAAACATTATAGCTTCACGCTGTATCCCGCACACGGCAGGAAAGGCAGAGGGAACCCGGGAACCTAGTGTTAAGACACTCCGTTCCACTTTCCGCCGAATTTGAGACATTGCATGTTGAGTGGCGGAACTCAACGCCGCCCTTTGCCTTATTGACAGTGAAATGAAACATTAAATATTTAAATTGAAAATATTAAATATTTAATTTCATCGACTGGGGATCAAACCCAGAACCTGTCGGTTACAGTCACACGCTTGTGCTGCTGCTCCACAACAGGCCTCAAACAATATACTATACTTATTATATATTAATATGTATATTAATATATAATAAGTATTGTATATTATATATACTTATTATATTATATAAATGTATATTAGAGCTATAAAGATTATCTAACAAATGCATTAAACATTTAAATTTATGACCTTACAATATAATAAAAAATAAAATACTTTATGTATTAACATAACATTAGTAAATATAAATAAATATGATATGTTGATTTTAATATAAAATATGATATGCTCTATGTGGAGGTTCCGCCACTCAATTCCCACCAGTAATTTATTCACAACAGTACAGTACAGAATGAAGTTTAAAAATAAAACTATGAAAAATAATGAACTGTTTGTGTTATCATGACCCATCCAAACCATCATAGTGCAGTGTTACAGCATCTAAGTATTAAAAATAATTTATTCCCCTGAAAGCAGATCGAATCCATTACCACTGTAATATGAACAAACAACTGCTGTTTCCGCTGTACTACAATGGCCTTAGATTCTTTGAAACATTTGAAACATTTCTTCCACTAACTTATTGAGAAGCAAATAAATATTGATATTTTGATTAAACATGTAGGTCATATTACTCATTTAGGCTGAATTATATCATGTCTTAATCATCATGTGTCTTCATTGACTTATAAAGAGTGTTTAGAAAAAGTAGAAAAGAATTAAAACATTTCGCAAATAGTCAAAATATGTTTCGTAAACAAGTTTAAAAAATAATTAAGGCTATTGCAACATGGGGCACAGTATCTCATTATAATTGTGATATGGTTGCAGGTTTGATTCTCACATATAAGTAATACAGTATAATGATAAAGAGAAATAACACAATACATAATCTTATTTGTAAATGTTTATTGTATTAGTAAAATATTTAAGATTATAAGATACATATATGTATGAATGTTTTAAATTAATTAATATAAACTCAGGATTGGTCAACATACAATATATTTAAAAGTTGATATTGTTTAATATGAAATGTATTAAGGAATACTAATATCCTTTTATTAATAACATATACAAATAATAATTCTATTGAGTTAATTATTTTATAAATTAACAAACAGAACATTTTCTTACATATGTAAAAAACATGTTAAAAAAATATTGTAACGGAATTAACCCACACCTCTCGGGGACCCCAAGAGGCTTGGATTCCCACTATATTAGCAGAGAAAATTAAGTAATTAAAATAATAATTTGGTGCATTGTAATATTAAAATAATTCTATGCTGGCCACACAATTTTATGTAATAATAAGAACATTTATTTAAAATTATAATCACTATATAATTTTACTACATAATAATGTTCATACAACTATTATGATTTCAATATAGTAAAATTTTCTACATTCATAGAAACTGATTCACTAAATTTCATCCAATGTTTGAACAAAAGATATGTAGAATGAACAAAATAAACCTATTCAAATCCTAATTAAAAGGATACAAACAAAGATAATTCTATTAGTAATATTTACGTATTTAAAACAGAACTGCAATTGCGTCGTATTTTTTTTTCGATATTTGTTAACCTTGTGAATCAGCTGATGACATCTTTGTTCTGGCCTACATTTCAAGTGTTTATATTGCGTATCTCTATAAAATATAATATGTATAATACAATATTATAAAAGCTTACCTCTTCTCGGCGTTTTAACCATCTGCCACAAGGACTTTCCTCCAGGATCTCGCTCTCGTCCTCTGAGTCCTCACCACTCTCCCTGGGCGACTTGCGCTCCTTATCAATACTTCGACCACCCGACATAACACCGACTTTACACACAGTCTATTAACAATACTTCACTAATGTTTTCGATAAGAAAACACAAGGAAATATAATCAAAATACACTTTTTCTTGTAACCATAACCACAAGCAAGGTTGCAAGACTGTATGTCACAAACGTTTCATTCCTAAACATTATTCGCAATACACAGAATGGTAAACGTAATTAAGTTTCGAGTTAAACGATTTCTCTACACCAAGCAATATAACGCACTGAGGCAAGCGGGCTTAGTCATTATAATTGAAATAAATTGTACACCGGCGTATCTCCCGACGTATTTCTGTTCGACACAAATATAAAACTATAGACACACGATTTTTTTTTACTGTCTGTATTTCGTTGCATAGACAATATGCAGACAGCTGATAAACTAGAATATATATCAATATTTTTTAAAAATAGTTTTAATTATTTATGAATATAACAGTAACGAGTTTTTGTTTATAATTATTTTGAAATACAAAATGAATCTCTTTATTTTGAAATGTATTTTATTTTTATGATATTAATACTGCCATCTATGAAACCAATAGTAGATAGGTATGTACATAGGTACAAAAGACAACGTAAGATTTTTATTTTAAAATAGAGAATAATATTAATGATTACTTTTTCAAAATTTTACTTTTGTTCTCAAATTACTAACTTAATAATAGTCAAAATATTATATACAGTATTTTAACATATTTATATAGTTTACGGCAATGGTTGCTAGTTACGCCATCTATGTTTTTCTTATAAAACAACAAGAAGGCATTACCTTTAACGATAAATGAGCTCGAAATATAGATGACTCTGAGTAATAAATAATTACAGATATTAAAAAAAAGTTATAATTATGCATTTTATATTTATTATTTACTTATTAATATGACGTATTTATATTATAAGTTTGAAAATCTATGTTTCAACTTTGTATAGGTTAAAAACCTTTTTTGAAATATGTGTAATTAATGTAAATTTTTATATTTATAGTCTAATATTTTATTTCAAAATGGCCAAGAAAAGAAATAAACACATATAGTATTTTTTTGTGAAATTAAAAGTCTTTTATACTATGCATAGTGACATAAACCACTTACTGCTAATTAAAGTTAAGTGTGGACTTGAAAGAAAAGTTCTTATTTAAAAAACGTTCTCGCTACAATAAAACATATTGACGTTTTTCAAATAAGTGTTTTTCTTTCCTAAGTATAGGTTAACACTTTAAAAGTCGTACAAATATTTAATAAATAACATTCTCTCCTGCTAAACAATAATTCGGGTATCGGAACATTGTAAAAACGCCCCTACAGAGATGTTAATAACAAAAATAAAGTGTAACAAGAGACATAGTATGAGAAAGTAGGGCTTTGGTTGTATAATTTAAGTAAAAAATATTTCAATTGACAAGTGCAAATTACTTTATAAAAAAATAACAATAAACTCCTTTGTATTACATAAAATAATGATAAAATTTAATGTTATATAAATTTTTAACAATGTTTTCTTATGACGTTCATATCTAAAAGATTTTTTCACAACTTAAATAATCTAAACGAACTTTGCACAGTAACATTTTAGTACTTTAGCAAAGCTGTTGCATTCAGTGTTCAGACGTCCATATTAGCTCCGTTCCTATTGCTACCTGCCATTGGAAATTGGCTTTAAATTGAAGTCCGAGCTCAGGAACTGCAACTGCACGTAACAAATTACTGTACTACTTTCTTGTAGTAAAATTGTAGTTCTAAAAATTGCTACAATCGCCATTTTCTAGTGGGAAGCGCAAAGTCGAAATGTAGAATAAAATAATAGGTACTCAGCTTCACGCTGTATCCCGCATGAGGCAGGGTCGTCAGAGGGAACCCGGGAACCTAGTGTAAGGACACTCCGTTCCACTTCTGTTCCCCACTTTAAAGTAATAATAATAAATAAATATAGAATATATTGAGGCCTGTCGTGGTGCAGTGACATAAGCATGTGACTATGAACGAGATAGTTTGTGGGTTCGATCTCAACACGAGGAAATGATATATTTAATATTTTCTATTATAATATTTAATATTCTTATTAAGCTTATTCCTGAGGCCTGTTGTTGCGCAGTGGCACAAGCGTATGACTGTAAACGACAGGTTCTGGGTTCGATCCCTAGTCGAGGAAATGAAATATTTAATATTTTCAATTTAAATATTTAATGTTTCATTTCTTCGCTCTGGTTATAAGGCAAGACGCGGCGTTGAGTTCCGCCACTCAATACGGAATGCCTCAAATTCGATTTTAACAATGTATGCGTTTTTGACTGTAAGTATTTGATAACTCAACCAAATAATAATTATTCATTGCTTCCTACCTGTATAAGTAGTAATGGTTTATTTTTATTATTAGGTACGAAGTAAATTTAGATTTAAGAGATAATTTAAAATTATAGATTTTCTTTATTCTGTTTTTTTATAGATTCACGCTGTATCCCGCACAATACAGGGTAGGCAGAGGGAACCCGGGAACCTAGTGTTAGGACAGTCCGTTCCACTTTCATTCCCCACTTTCCGCCAATTTTGAGGTATTACGTGATGAGTGGCGGTACTCAACGCCGCGCTTTTGCCTTATTACCTTATTATTATTTTCTTTATTCAAATTTCAAAAAGGTCCTTAAATATTTAGGCAACAGATATCTCTAGGGCCCTTTGTAAATAAAGTATAAAATAAAAGAATATTTGTATAAGGATTTATTATATATTTGATTAATGCCTTCCCTGGCTGGTAGACTGACGTTCCTAGAATTACATATTCGTACGGATGGAATCGCTCAATTTGCGATATAAGGAGTAAATTTGCTTCACGAGCTCTTCGTAATGGTGAAACCAGTAAATATAAGCAAGGTTGGCTTGCTGTTAAAGCTCGGGGCACACGGAGTGTCTTAACACTAGGTTTCCTTAGTTCCCTCTGCCTACCCTGCCATGAACGGGATACAGCGTGAAGCTGAGAATGAGAATTGAGTGGTTGATCCATGTGGATACGATACAGCAAACAAAATTATATATCTCAGAGAAGAAACCCTCTCTACCTATTATCCCTGTCACACTGTATCCCGCACGAGGCAGGGTAGGCAGAGGGAACCCGGGAACCTGGTGTTAAGACACTCCGTTCCACTTCCGTTCCCCACTTTCCGCCGAATTTGAGACATTGCGTGTTGAGTGGCGGAATTCAACGCCGCGCTTTGCCTTATTACCAGAGCGAAGAAATGAAACATTAAATATTTAAATTGAAATCATTAAATATTTCATTTCCTCGTCTGGGGATCAAACTCAGAACCTGTCGGTTACAGTCAGCCTCTTGTGCCGCTGCGCCACGACAGGCCTCAAATTATCCCTGTGTGATAATAAATCCCTTTGTACATTTATATTTACATTACTACAAGTGATCAGATATCCACATGTGATCACACATTAACGCATGTGATCACACAATTATATATGCGCAAAACATCCGTAAATGTGATCAAACATCATATTCACATATGAGAGTACATTTCCACATACTTAACCTCTGTCTTCACTTTTATGACGCATCTACACATGTGATCTTACATCCACAAATATGATTACACATGTGTCAACACTATGTGATTTTATATCCTTGCATGTGATCATATCCACACGTATGATCTGACCTGAACATGAACATCTTCATCCATACAATATATAATTACATATTGTATGGACAAACACATTTACAACCCTTTTCGTAGAGAAATAACTTTCTCTCTCTCTCAGCTTCACGCTGTATTCCATACACGGCAGGGTAGGCAGAGGAAACTTGGGAACCTTGTGTTAAGATGCTTCGTTCCACTTCCTTTCGAATTTGAGATATTACGTGTTTAGTGGTGAAATTCAACGCCGCACTTTGCCTTGTAAGCAGAGCGAAGACATGAAAATTAAATTATTATATAAATATTTCATTTCCTCAAGTAGTGATCGGACCCACAACTCGTTTACAGTCACACGCTTGTCCCGCTGCGCCACGACAGGCCTAAACCCTTAACTTTCGCGTGACCCTATATCTTTGCTTTTATAATAAATAAATAAAAATATAATATTTTTTTCTTTATTATTTAATGAAATAGGCCTCTATCTTCAATATCTTCGTTAGTCTTTATAAGGGCATTGACATGTTTCACAGCCATGCAAATTACGACCCAAATCATGAGGACAGTTCATGTTGTAAGGAAATTAGAATTCTGATGTAACGCTAGCTAGCTTAGTACGAGTATATATGTATATCAGGGTTGACCGCTTAAACTATTGCTCTCATTATTATATATTAAATTATGTTTTTTATCTAGATAACTATTTGTTGTGGGAAATAAAATATTTAATGTTTTCATTTTCTCGCTCTGATGTCTAATACCTCCAGAAAACCTCCAGAATTCGTCGGTAGTGGGCAACGGTAGTGTTTAATAGTAGCGAAGTGTCATAACATAAGGCTCCCAGGTTACCAAAATACCGCTGAAAGTGAGGAACGGATGTGTCCTTATCGGAACAGAATGACTTAAAGATGGATCCCTGCTTTATGCAGAAAACAGCTTGCAGCCTAAATCCTTTATAATACCATTAATATTATTTAATATTCATAGCGAGCACGAGTAAGCTTATGTAAATAGTTATACTTTACATGTGCGTGTAGTTCATGTATTAAAATAGTTTCAACAGCTCTAAAACAAGCAAGAACATTTAATAACGTTGTACGAATATGTACTTAGAGCTTACTTTTCTAATTTAAACAAAAAGCAAACTTTTTATGAGATAATTTTATATTTATATATGTAGAAGCTATGATAGGCGGAGGGAGGTTAATGTTAAGACCCTTCGTTGCCTACGCGTCCAATATTCGAGAAATCGAATATTAAATTTCAGATGTCATCAACATACTATGTCTTGTAAGAGGGAGAAAAATGTGATTTTTTTATTCCTCTAAGGCTAAGCGGTTGTCGAAAACATTCTCCGCAATCGCAGAAAAACCACGCATGCCATATTTAGAATTTGTATATTATATTTATTTTAAATTTTTGAGGCCTGCCGTGGCGCAGCGGCACAAGCGTGTGACTGTAACCGACAGGTTCTGGGTTCGATCCCCAGTCGAGGAAATGAAATATTTAATATCTTCAATTTAAATATTTAATGTTTCATTTCTTCGCTCTGGTAACAAGGCAAAGCGCAGCGTTGAGTTCCGCCATTCAACACGCAATGCCTCAAATTCGGCGGAAAGTGGGGAACGGAAGTGGAACGGAGTGTCTTAACACTAGGTTTCCTCTATGCCTACTCTGCCTCGTGCAGGATACAGCTTGAAGCTAAAAAAAATATTTATTTTAATTTATTTTAAAATATTTATCATTAAAATGACACTACATAGAAATACATTATCTGTGAAAATGTCAACCGTCTTACGATTATATAATCGGGTGACAGGCGCAAAAACAGACAGCAATGGAGTTTCAAATTCAGGGTTCCGTTTCAGCCTTTTTGTACGGAACCTTTAGATAAAACTTTACAGTAACATTTTCTCATAATGTTGCTTACATAAGAAAGTTGAAAATTGTTTCACTTTCAACTTTATGTTCAATTATTTGTTTAGCTTCCAGTAAATACTTACCTAATGAACTGTCTGTAAGACGTTTGTTCTTTATATTAAATGATTATCTTTTAACTTATTCAGGCCGTCGTGGCAGAGTGTGATTGAGTTCGAATGTGAATGTGCTTTCTTTAGGTTCGATTCACACGTTGTTCATTTTTCTCGATTCACTAACGTGGCAAAGCGCGGCGTTTAATACCACCACTAAATACCTCTTAAATACGGCTGAAAGTGGGAAACGGATGTATATGCCATAATGCATCCTTATGGGAATAGAATGTCTTAACAATATGTTCCCACATACCCTTGATACATGCGGAATACAGCCTTCCACTATTGTTGACCAATTATTCTGAGTTCCCCTCTGGTAAGTTAAAGAACGGTATTGGATTTTTATTTACTTATTTGATTGGGATTTATATAACTTACAGTTTGTGCTGGAAATGGTTTTTTTATTATCTAAGCTTTTGATCGATAGCAGTATAGCCAGAGAGAACGAAGAACTGCTTCTTTCGCCTCGTTCACTTTGATCAACCTCTTCATACATACTCTTCGGGGATTCCTCGTTTTTCTTATTTATAAAAAAAATATATATCAAATAAATACACATTAAATAGGTGTCGAAAATCGCGACACCATTATATTATTTTATGTTGAAATTAAGAATAATTTCCATAATTAATTACATTTATTAACAAGAAGTTAAAAAGCTTTTGTTGGTCCAACGCAGTGTTACAAGAGTGAGCAAGTTATTTTTTTAACACTTCGTTTCCTCGAGTGGAGATCGAACTCACGACCACTCGCGTTTATACACTACAGTATAAAGAAAATACAAAATACTGAGAAAATCTGCCATAATTTTTCTATTGTAAAGTAACCTGCTTTAACAATTCTAGTTAAAGTCAACTCGTTCTAACGTTTTAAAGGCCATTCTGTAGAATTTCTCCCAATACACATTGTTATTGTTAGAATTGAGATGTCCTCGTAAACAATCAGTCCAATTATGAAGAAATGTTATTTTTATATGTAACCTTGTTTTTATACGAGCTTTTATTGTTCAATATATTTTATTTTGTACTTATCTATATACTCGTAAATTATTTTCATAGAACATTTCATGGAACCTTAACGTTGGTGTTTTAACGTTTTTCTTTGTTTCGTTTCTTGAAATATGAATGCTGTAATAAGTAAATATAAATAGAATATGTGAGGTTAATATAGCCCCGGTCTGTGGTCCAGGAGGAACATGTCAGTTTTACACCAGGTGATTTGGATGACCTACAACTGCCGATCCACGAGTTCCACATAATCCGTTCTAGACCTCACTCGGGCACATAAAAAGTTTCTTCACGATAAATAAGAGGTCGAAGAAATTAAATATTCATTATTTTTATTTCTTCGCTCTGGAAACAAAGCAAAAGCACGGTATTGAGTTCTGCCACTCAATGCGCAATGCTTCAAATTCTGCGGAAAGTGACAAATTGGAGAAAATAAACAGAGAAGGAACTCAAAAAACTTATGTTAAGACAACACTAGGTTTTCAAGTTTCTTCTGCCGACCATATCCATGTGCACCATACATCTTAAATCTGAAAAAAAAAACAAAACGTAATAAAGAAACGTCTCAGCGTGGATGTACAAGAAAAGCAAATTCTTCATTTGGTTAAGTTGGCAGGCTTGGGCACGTTGGCACAAATAATGGATGACGAAAAATCATTTAATAAATCTGTTCTGCCAAAATTTGAGGCCTGTCGTGGCGCAGCGGCACAAGAGTGTGACTGTAACCGATAGGTTCTGGGTTCGATCCCCAGTCGAGGAGATGAAATATTTAATATTTCTTAATTTAAATATTTAATGTTTCATTTCTTCGCTCTGGTAATAAGGCAAAAACGCGGCGTTGAGTTCCGCCACTCAACACGCAATGCCTCAAATTCGGCGGAAAGTGGGGAACGGAAGTGGAACGGAGTGTCATAACACTAGGTTTCACTTCCGTTCCCTCTGCCTACCCTGCCTAGTGCGGGATACAGCGTGAAGCTGAAAAAAAAAAAAAAAAAAAAAAAAAAAAAATCATTAAATGTGTGATAAGGAGGTGGAAGCGAAATGGAACGGAGTGTCTTAACACTAGATTCCTAAGTTCCCCCCGCTTTACCTGCTATGTGCAGGATACAGCGTGAAGCTGAGTATCGAGTAATCGTGATTAGAGTGGATGTTCTCGAAGCCTATGACGTTAAAACACAAGGTAAGGTATCGTATGAAAAGATCGATAGAAGCGAGAGAAATATAAATTGAAAAAAAAAATAACGAATTTCACCCTTCTACTTCTAATATAATAATAATAACTAATTATCTCGTGAACGAAGCTGCAAGTAAAAGCTTGTATAATCCATTTAATACATTAACATTCATCTCTAATGCGCAATCTTAGGCCTCATCTTACTTATTGACAGTTTGAAATTTACTGCGGTCAGAGAGAACGGTCGCGATACTTCAATTTGGATGGCTCCCCGCAATCCATTCGAAATGACCAATTATAAGATTAATACATATTTAATACTTTGTTTGTGTTAAATTAAGGAAATATCGATAATAATATCAATATTTAATAAAGATAGAAGTGACATAATGTGAGGTCTTCGTGTATATGTAAGTTATGAGTTTGATTGCCAATGGGTGGATTTTTATTTATTTACCGTGACAAAATGATAAAGCTCGGCATTGAGTGCCGCTTATCTACGTGCAATTTACTTTTCTTACAGTGTAGTAAATATAAAGGATTTAATATCGGCCTCTTTGTAACGGGCACGTTGCAAGCACCAGAACATAATAATATACGCTTTAGAATTGCATGCATTTTAGTTGTATGTTTTCTCATTCTCATAGAATATACATATTATGTTTGTTTCCTACATACCAAATTTACATTTTAAATATAACTTGTGCGTCAATTGTTGATGTCATTGCTATTATATAGATTATTTTACCTCCAGCAATATTCCAAGCCTATTTCCTCAAGTCAGCCATTATTAATAACATAACTATTAAATTCCATACTAATTCATGTAAAACTCATCATATTACGACTCCAATAGTCACGGACAGTTGTTTATTACTGTATGGAAGTGGGTCAATAGAGGGCACGGAGCGGTTAGCTGAGTGAATATGTACGAGATTGTTGACTCGTGTTGCATTACAATTCAAATTACTATATATAAGTTTAAATATTGACAGTAAATTTTGTGTTTTATATTAAATTATACGATAATATTTCTCATTCTACAAAAAGTAACGATGATACAATTAAATTAACAAAAAAAAAAGACTACAAACACAACATAAATCATTGTTTGATACGTTAACTTGAATAAAGAAAACATAAAAATTGTACTTAAATAAACATTAAAAGCTGAATAAATTTCTATTTTGAAAGAAACATATATTTAAATATGATTTAATTTTGTTTAAAAAATATTTTTAAGAAAAAAAAAATACAGATCTTGATTCTTTTGGTTTTACTTGACGTTTAAAAGTGAATATACTCGTAGGTAGTTGGTAAATATCTAAATGCACTATCTCAAAGCTCACTAAAATATTATTATACAATACAAGTATGATGTTATAGAAATGTAGACACACATTTTGTCTTACGCTTTTCCAGCTAAGTTGTTAGAGAAAATCCGATGTATGATATACTGTTACACCTAACTTTCAAAATGAAGGTCAAGTAGCGGAACTAAACGCCGCGCTTCATACTGTTACAAGAGCAAAATAAAAATTATATTTATTTTTATTTCCTACTTAATTCATGAAATCCTTACAAAGTGATCTTGGAGTAGAGTTTCCTCAACTGGGGATCTAGCCTACAACCTGTTGCGTGTGTAGCCACCCGATTGGGCCTCGAAAGGCACATTCAGCACAAAAAATATTTATAACTATACTTAATACCACTAATTAGTCCCTAACCTTTGAGCTTAAAAGCTCTACTTAATTTAATCATAAAACTTTTCAAATTAGATTGAATGATATATTGATTTTTTATAATGTCCAATAAATTTCATTAATTGTAATTTTAATTTATATTAAAGAGAGTTGAGAATCTTTTTTTTAATTTTGCTTTTTTATAACTAAGATTGTCGCTGTATAGTCTGGTATACAGCAACAATCTTACTTAGGAAGAGAAGTCTTTAGGTATTCATAATTTAGCTTAATTTATTAAACGGATTTCTATAAAGAATATTTATAGAAATCCGTTTAATAAATTAAGCGATAATATTTTTTCTTTTATCTCTTAATATCGAGCTTCACATATAGAGTATAATAACAATCATAAAAAAACAAATGAAGTGATAACGAATTACGTTTTGATAACTAACGACGTTTAAGCTTTGTCGTTATATTTACATAAATTATGTGGTACCAGAATAGAATACTTGACTTCCCTATCAGATTCAAACTTACCGCGTACAGTATGGTTACGCAGAGGGAACTTGGGAACCTAGTGTCAAGACACTCTTTTCTTATCTTTCTGTCCAATTTTTTTGTTAAGTCATTTAAAATAATTTGCATGTTTGTCTTACTACCAAAGCAAAGAAATGACAATAATTAAAAATATGTTGATATGAGTTAAGTAACAGTACAGCTTAAAGTTGAATCCGCGTTAGTCACAGTACAGTACAGGCGTGTCTAAATTATATTAGAATGCATTATTAATTACCACTATTGAGAATAATTTATATATAATATTTAAGAAAACTTCTGCGCCTTGCTCTTTCCAGAGCGAAGAAAAAGATTCAACTATGAATCTTTTTTTCTGAGTTAGGAAAGAATCCATACCCTGTTACGTTTACAGTCGCATGCTAAAGTTGTGTAAGAGCTAGATAAATAGCAGGCTGCCGTGTGATTCCGGCTTACAATGGGATCACCCTGGTACTGATTGCGTCGTAAGAGGTTACTAAAGTACACGTGGGAGAGTCACGCTGTCAGCAATGACAAAACGCATGGGCCGACTCAACCGGAACATTACCGGCATTTAAAACCGGCGTTAAGTAGTGGCTTCGGTCACTGCGTTTCGCATTGGGTAATGCCGGGTCGCGATGCCCTTATAGACCGGCAAAGCTCCTGTAGCTCCTCTGGTGCTACACGGAGTCGTGGGCGACGGTGATCATTTACCATTAGGTGTTCGTGCACTCGTTTGCCGTGTCCATAAAATAAAAATAAATAAATATAAGTAATGCTATATACAATCACTTTAAATAAAATATTCTATCACATTTCTGTACAACATTTAATGATAGAAAAATCTTTCGAACTAATTTGTATCCCTGATAATATTATAGCCTTCAAAGTGTTTCTCTAAACCACTTTACTTTAAGTGACGAAAAGTATCTCAAATAATATAATCTGTAGAAGTACTTTCAAATATTTAACGTTGTTAATACTTAGAATTATTTCATTGCTATTTTTGTCTACTCTTATTTTTTTTTTTTTCCATTTTTATCTGCCTGTTTTTTATATATACATATATATATATATATATATATATATATATATATATATATATATATATATATATATATATATATATATATATATATATATATATATATATATATATATATATATATATATATTTATATGTATATTCTTAATTTGTGCTCCGGTCCTATCGGTCTAAGTGTGATGATATATAGCCTTCTTCGATAAATAGGCTATCTAACACTGATTTTTTTTTTCAAATCAGACCAGTAGTTCCTAAGATTAGCGCGTGTAAGTAACCAACCAAACAAACCACCTCTTCAGCTTTATAATATTAATATATATTTATGCAACGATTTTTAGACATAGTACCTACTTTTATAAAAATACATAAATAATGTTTTTTCTTCTTCCATTCCGTTCCCCACCTTACGCCGAATTTATGGAGAACGGAACGAAGAAGTGTCTTAACACTAGGTTCCCAAATTCCGTCCGCCGATCCTGCCAGGATATGCGGGTTACAGCGTGAATTTAAATATCCATACTAATATTATAAATGCGAAAGTAACTCTGTCTTTCTGTCTGTCTGTCTGTCTGTCTGTTACCTTTTCACGCCTAAACCACCCAACTGATTTTGCTGAAATTTGGTATGTAGATAGTTTGCATTCATGAGAAGGACATAGGCATAATATTTTTTGGAAATTCAACTCCTAAAAGGGTTAAATGGGGTGGCAAAGTTTGTATGAGAAAAATATTTTTATGCACATTTTTGAATGAAACTTTGAATTAATGCTTTTTAGTACAAATGATGAAAACGTATTTCAGGGTTTTTCGAAATTTACCCCCATTGGGGTTGAAGGGGGTGGCTTAGTTTGTATGGGAAATTTAATTCTATTGAAATATTTTGCGTGACACTGAAATAATGCTCCCCAATACAAATTATGAGATACATATCTAAGCGTTTTTTTGAAAATCAACCCCTATGGGGGTGGCACAATTTGCGTAGGAAAAAAAATTTAACAGTATTTTTTACCATAAGCAGTCCATAACAATGAACCACGTACATCAGTTTATTATTGACGAAAAACACACAAAAAAATTCATACACAAAAATTGGTTAAAAATAGGAAATAAGTTCTAGAAAGTGCAGCAGCGGCGACGCAGCAGTTGCGGGGCGCGCGCGTGATAAGTAATGTATTTTACTTCATTTTTGTTTCCAATAGCTTTGGAACTAATTAAGTTCAGTTTTGATCGATGCTATCAATTTAAATAAATAATTACTAATTTATTTCTTTTTTCAAATTAGTTTGTTGACAAAATTAGTTATTAGTGAAGGTTCTTTATTTATCTAAATTACATAGTTGAGTTTTTTTAATATAAGTATATTAATGCAACCTGATTCCTTAAACATTGTTTTTTTTTATTCGTATTACTTGGCAATTGTATTATTCTATAGATTTGTTGAATGTTTCTCAAACAATATTTTCAGACAATTACAGTCATTTGTTTTTAAAATTTATAGAATTTCCAAGTTTTTAAACAGGAATAAGTAATTTGATTTTGTTCAACGTCTATATATTTTGTGCTATTTATGTTCCTCCGATATGCCTCGCAAGCGTAAATCAGATTTATCGCGTAGCTTTTCAAGAGCTCGAGCCGCGAAAGTGGCTAGAACTCAATAATCTGAAGAGCAGACTCAAGCAAGGCAGATTTTATACAACGAGCGACAAGCAGCTGCAAGGGTTATCGAGACCGTAGAACAGATTCAAACTCGACAGCATTTAGACACCGAGCGACATGCGTCTCTTAGAGCGTCCGAAACTTTAGAACAAGGTCAGGTCCGGCAAATCTTAGATGCGGAGCGTCACGCACCTTATAGAGCCACCGAGACCTTAGAACAAACTCAGACTCGGCAAATTTTAGATGTGGAGCGTCACGCATCTCTTAGAGCCACCGAGACCTTAGAGCAAACTCAGACCCGGCAATTTTTAGACGCCGAGCGTCACGCATCTCTTAGAGTCACTGAGACTTTAGAGCAAACTCAGGCCCGGCAACTTTCAGATGTTGAGCGTCACGCGTCACGCATAACTGCAGAAAGACACACGAATAGTCACAAAGGCGGCGAGACATTAATGCTGAACGACAAGCAGAAAGAAGACGCGCGCTTACGCGTAACACGTGGGAGGCGTTTCACGATGCCGCGTTTGCTTATGATACACTGATTGACTACTTCAACCACCGATTAGTTATAATTGGGAAAATGGATCAAAAATGTAGATATTGCGAAGAACTAAAATGGAAAGAAGAAACTCCTGGTATGTGTTGTTCTGGAGGAAAAATCTCGCTTCCATTACTTGGTGTGCCAGAAGAACCACTTAAGACTCTGCTTTTGTATGACTGCGACGAATCACGCCGCTTTTTAAACAAAATAAGAATATACAATTAGAATCACTTCATTTGGTGTTGACAGAGAAGTTGTGATGCCTGGATTTCACTCATTTTGGAATTGACGACATTATCAGCGCCGAAATACCGGATCCATGCGGTCCAGAGAATCCACAGTGCCCTTGCATGAAAGACGGTAGATGTACTAAAAAAATTCCACGCAAATTACACTCAAAGACAGTTCACAATGATAACGGATACCCGATGTATCGTAGACGAGCGCCAGCAGACGGAGGTCAAACGGCAACTGTAAAACTTCGAAATGGTGGTCATGCTATTGTTGATAATAGTTGGGTGGTTCCCTATTCGCCTATTTTGGCAAAAATGTTTAATGTAGAGATGTGCAGTTCAGTGCGTGCGGTTAAATATATCGGTAAATACATAAATTAAAACAGCGATCAAGCTATTTTCAATTTTAGAAGCACAGACACGTAAATCCCGTGGATGATGTACAAACGTATCAGTCCGGTCGTTATGTCAGCAGCAACGAGGCCGTGTGGCGGCTGTTGGGATTACCACTACATGAAAGGGATCCTACTATTACGCACCTTAGTGTGCACTTAGAAAACGGTGAACGAGTTTATTTTACAAAAAAAAATTGCCATGTGTCAACTCCACCTAAAACCATGCTCATTCTTTTTTTGAACTACGCGCAAGGGATGACTTTGCAAAAACTCTTCTGTATGTTGATGTGCCAAGATATTACACCTGGAACGCAACAAGAAAAGAATGGAAACGCAGAGTTCAAGGAACTCCTGTTTAGAATTAACCCGGTGTTAAATCTGGTGATGCTCTATGTGGAGTTTACATGATCCATGTGTGCAACATGGAATGCTATTGTTTGAGAATGCTGCTACATCATGTGCGAGGGCCTACATGTTTCAAAGATTCCGTGCCTTCCCATAACCTGAGATTGAAAGTTAGTGTCCCCGTTCTATTAATGCGTCATCATGATGCACCTCGGCTATGCAACGGCACTCGATTACAAATTGCGCACTTGGGGAAAACATCGTTAAAGGAACAATTATGACTGGAACGGCAAAAGGAGAAAATGTTCAGACTTGCCGTTCCAGTTTAAAAATGTGCAGTTCCCTTAAAACCCGCCTTTTGAATGACTATAAATAAAAATCAAGGGCAGACACTGAAATTAGCGGTGTGCACTTAGAGAAAAAAAATTTTTCCTATGGGCAATTGTATGTGGCGTGTTTCCGTGTATCTAGCCCCCAAAACCTGTACATATTAACAAAAGACGGTAAAACAAAAAACGTAGTCTATAGAAACGTATTCTAATAAATATCGCGTCTATAAACATATATTCCTGTATATTGCATACACGTCCTTAGTAAGAAATGACGCGGACGAAGTCGCGGGTAACAGCTAGTTTCTTTATAGAACTTAAATATTTAAAGACTGTCGTTATGTCTGTACTGAGTATTTCTACCAATTAGGCTAAGATGATAAAATTTGAACGTACGTTAAAATAAATGGTTTTAATGTTCTTTTTAATCTTAACATTCATCATAACTATTATTACTCAATAATACTACTAATTAGACTTTAAACGTTGAAGCTTAAAGCTCTAGTTAATTGAGTTATGAAAGTTTTCAAATAGTATTAAATGAAACATTATTACTTTCCTAATATCCAGTTTGTTTAAAAAATATACAAGCTTAATTTAATAGTGTCGCTTTATTTTTTATTTAGACATAGTAAAAATATTAAATAAATACCATTCTCTCATGCCAAACGATAATTGTAAGGAATTGTCTTTGGGTGGAGGAAATTTGTAAAAATCTTTCCTATAGAGATGTTAAAAACATAAATAAATTGTAACAAGCGTATAAGAATTTCGACGTAGCTTGATGAGCCTCATGGTCAAAGCGCTTGGACGGCTTCCAAGAGGCGCGGGTGCAAATCCTGCTACGTTCGACTTTTTATAAGTTTTTAAAAAAATGTATTTTTCTTTCCTAAGTATGGAAAAACATTTAAAACATAGTAAAAATAAATAACACCTTATTCAGTTTTTTTGATTTATTAATAACTTAAAAGAGAAGAGAGAAATTGAGGCCTGTTGGGGTGCAGGAGGCAAAGTTTGCAACTGTATACGTGACAAGTTGTGGGTATGATACCCACTCGAAGAAATGATATATAAGATATTAGACTGAAACTGATTTTTAAATATTCAAGTTACAAGGCACAGAAATCAAGCTTTTAAGTCAATGCAATCAAAACATAGTATCATTTTCAATGCATTTTTTGCAGCATTTTGTATGAAAATTGATATGCATACAATACATATATAGAGTATTTCCCGTTTACATTTATTGAGAACTTTCAATGTAAGTAAAAAAAAATACAAGTACATATATCGTTTATCATTGTACTTGTCGCAATTTTTAAGTTTAACTTACTTTTTTGTTTAAATAACAGTTGCTTGTGCTCTAATTTGGAATAAAATAAACGCAGAAAGTAGAAAATAATGAGTTTTTCTATTATACAACTAAAGGTTCAAGCAAGTACCCTACAGATTTTGGTTCTGCGGTGAATTTCATGCAAAATGCAGCAAAAGCAATCAAAAAATAGCTCAATTTTTTGTGCATACCTTCACGCAATCTCAAGTTATATAGTCTTGACAGACACACAGATGTACAACAAGGTTATTTTATAAGGGTTCCATTATTACCTTCTAAAAAAAACAGGATTCCGGAAACAAATGAAAAGCTAGAAAAAACAAAAAGGAGCTTTATAATCACCGAGTTATGCTAATTCAGTACAACTTTATCGTTTTAACGAGGATACCTACAATCTATTACATTATACATAACATTACCACGAAACTGTCTAAAAAAGTCCTTTCTGAGCTTTCTGAGCCATTAAGTAGACAAAAAATGTATTTAAAATTTTTTATTAGCTATTTAGAAGTACTGTTATTTACATAAAAGCATTATGACCAGTAATGGCGTGTCGCTGAATGATACTTGAGAGTTAATGAATAATTTTAATGTAAGGACTTTCGTTGTTTTTAACTTCACGAAAAGTACGGATAGGCAAAGTGAATATGGGAACCTAGTGCTAAAATACATAGTTCCCATAAAGACACTTCCATTTACCACTCTTTTTTGAGTGGCAAGCTAGGGCGCTTTTCTTTTGGTACCGAATTGGAGAGCGAAAGAATTCAAAGACTTGTGTCCCCGCGCCGTGACAACCCCGTGGGTGCTATCGCGTCAAGAAATAATTTAAAATTTTAATTTAACGCTTAGTAATATTAAAAGGAAGTGGTTAATATAAATTAGAAATAATCGTTTTGCAAATTAATATATATTATATATATATATATATATATATATATATATATATATATATATATATATATATATATATATATATATATATATATATATATATATATATATATATATATATATATATATATATATATATATATATATATATATATATATATATATAAATAAAATAAAATAAAAATAAAAATAAAAAATAAAAAAGCCTTTTATTTCCTGTAGTACGCTATTGACATTTTTGTATATAGTAACGGTTTTAGGGTTATTTTTTTTTTTTTTTTTTTTTTTTTTTATTTTTTTTTAATACTGCTATTATAATACTGTACTCTATACCTATCTTAAAATTATTTGTTAGTATGCTATTATCTATTCAACGTTATATTACAACTTAATTAGTTATTTATTTTTTACTCTACAGGAACCCCCTGACGGGTAAAGGCCTCCTCCAAAGCACTCCACTTGTCTCTGTCTTGTGCAACGTTCATCCAAAAAGGGCCAGCTATTTTTTTAATCTCGTCTTCCCAGCGTGATAATGGTCTGCCCCTGTTTCTTTTACCTTGTGGACCCCTCCATCTAGTTATTCTTGCAGTCCACCTCTGGTCTGCAAGTCTGGCCACATGGCCTGCCCATTTCCACTTGAGCTGTAGCGCACAATACAAAGCATTCTTTGTTTTTGTTGTGCTTCTTATGGTTGTGTGTCTTATTTTATCTATTCTTCGTATATTGAGCATGCTACGTTCCATTCCACGTTGGCAGATATTTATAATGTTTCTTGCTTTAGCAGTAAATTTCCAAGTCTGACAGCCATATGTCAAGCATGGTATTAGGCATGAATTGAAAATTTTTATTTTGAAGGCTGTAGGTAAGTTGCTTTTAAAGATCTCTTTCAGACTCCAGTACTTATTCCATGTATTTTGTGCTCTTCTTTTTATCTCTGTTTTATTGTTGCTCTTGTTAAAATTTATACGCTTACCTAGATATATATAGCTGTCTACATACTCCAGTGGTTTGTTATTTACTGTTATTGGGATTTTTCTACTATTCGTCATTACCATAGTCTTGGTAAAGTTCATGTTCAAACCTACCTTTGCACTAGCTACATATAGGGACTCTAACATAAGTTGTAACTCTGAGCTTGACTCTGATAGAAGCACAAGGTCGTCAGCGAATCTCAAGTGGCTTATGTAGGCACCATCTATATACAACCCGGTTTCGTTCCAGTTTAGCTTGCTAATAATAATTTCAAGGATAGCTATGAAGAGCTTTGGGGATAAAGAATCGCCCTGTCTGACACCTCTCTCAATGGCAACCCTCGGACCAAGAATTTCAAGCTTGACTCTTCCTCTATTACTACGATAAACGCTCTTGATTATCTCTATGTATTTATCCTCTACGCCTTGTTCTTTTAAGCTAACCCATATACTTGTACGGTTTACTGTGTCAAAAGCTTTTTGGTAGTCTATGAACGTAATGTATAGGGATCTCTGGTACTCTTGGTACTTCTCTAAAATTAGTTCAAGTGCATGGATATGGTCACAAGTTGAGAAACCTTTTCTGAAACCGGCCTGCTCTATTGGTTGAGTATTTTCTAAGACAGTACTAATTCTTTTATTTATTATGCAGGAGAAGAGTTTGTAGATACATGGTAGCAAACTTATCGGTCTGTAATTTCCTACATCTTTAGGGTCGCCCTTTTTGTAAATAAGTATGATCTCTGACTCTGACCATTGTGAAGGAGTTTCTGCCCTTTGTAGAGTCATGTTAAATAGTACTGTTAGCGGTAGAGCTAACGTTGTTTCGGCGAGTTTCAATGCTTCATTTGTGATCTTATCTGAGCCTGGGCTTTTTTCTATCTTTAATCTTTTTAATGCTTCTATCACTTCTACTAATTTTATGGGATTAGTGTAATGTTCGTAATCACTTTTGGTGTTATTGCGTGTGGTTTTTATGTTTATTCTGTCTGTTTCATCCTTATATAAGCTAGTATAGAATTTAGTTGCCGTAGTACTTATGTCTTTTCGATGGTACATATCTGTATCCATCTCTTTCAGACCCTCTATCCAAGTTCTGTTTGTTCTTAATTCCTTGTAAGCCTTTCTTATACTTCCCTTATATTGTATGTGTTTTTCTATTATGTTTTGCCTATACTTCGCGTAGTCTTTGGTTATGTATTTGTTGGCTAATTTGTAAAGTGCGGAGAGTTCATTTCTCATAGATCTAGTTTTATTTTTAGTTTTTTTGTAGAGCTTTCCTTCTATCTAGTAGTTGTAAAGTGCTATGTGAAAAGATTTTATGTGTCTTTTGTATGTTTGTCTTATGTCGGGTGTTCTTCAGACTTTTCGTGATTGCATTTACTATAAGATCATAATATGACTGTACCGAAATGTTTACAGGGTGAGCAGGTATATCCAAAAGCATAGCTGATAAATTTGTCCTGTATGTCGTTATTTCGTTTTCACAGGTTAATTGGCTGTTTTGGTTGTTACTGAATTTGGCTCTACTTTTTCTGGTTGTTGTGAGCTTTAATGTGGCTCTTAATGCTCTATGGTCTGACGGGTAGTTCAAATTCATCGTTTGTAAGTTTTGAAAAAATCCTGGTCGGTTTGACAAAATAAAGTCTATCTCGTTTTTATATTGTCCATTCGGTGAGCGCCAAGTCCATCGCCGGTTTTGTTTTTTCTTAAAGCATGTATTTATGATTGTCAATTTATGACACAGAGCGAAGTTTATTAATCTCTGACCTCTACTGTTTCTTACACCGTATCCGTACTGCTTCATTACCAAGTATTCTTCTTGTTTACGTGGTCCAATTTTCGCATTGAAGTCTCCCATTAGTATTATGTTTTTATGTGCTGAATGTAACGTTTTCTCGATTGTATTATAGAAATCGTCTATATATATATATATATATATATATATATATATATATATATATATATATATATATATATATATATATATATATATATATATATATATATATATATATATATATATATATATATATATATATATATATATATATATATTTACAACAAACTTCCAACGTTTTTGTTCATTTTTTAATAAATACGAGCTAATAATATATAATAATTTCTTTATAGAACAAAAAGATATAAAAAATATTACCAAAAGCTGTACTAACACTGCGTCATTTAAAGTGTTTACGACGTTTGAATGCTAACAGCCAGGCGGCTTTATGACTTTGTACAGCGGATTCATTATAATAAATTTACTATAAGTATCCCTTCACTTTTTATTGTGGTTCAGTATAATCTAACTGCTTTAAGATTAGCATATAGTAGGTATATTATTTTTATAATACCTCTCCAGTTCTCATAGTCTTCTCATAGACATATACAGGCGGAACTATGCGGCGTTGAACGCTGAAATTTCTTGATTGTTAATGGGACAGTGTATATTTTTAGTTTCAAGCTTCATTTTACTACCCCGTGTGTAGCTGGTTAATATTAAGGCTCTTTTTTTTTTTTTTTTTTTTTTCTTTTTTTTTTCAGCTGCACGTTGTATCCCGCACTAGGCAGGGTAGGCAGAGGGAACGAAAGTGAAACCTAGTGTTATGACACTCCGTTCCACTTCCGTTCCCCACTTTCCGCCGAATTTGAGGCATTGCGTGTTGAGTGGCGGAACTCAACGCCGCGCTTTGCCTTATTACCTAAGGCTCTCCATTCCCATTAAGATTTTTTTTCCATTTTTTGCCGAAATTTCGAGGCAATGCGCAATGTATTGATTGGGGAGACTGAATGCAACGCTTGCCTTGTTACTAGAGCGAGGAAATAAAAATCTATATCTGTATATATACTTATAATAAATCTATAATTGACCGCTGTCTGTACATGGAAGATACATTAAAATAAACCTTTGTCAACATGCCACATACGCCTCGCTTTAGTAATTATAGTTTTTAATGTAAAGATATTGTCTTCAAAAGTGACTTTGTTGTTATAACAAAAAAGCAGTTGCAATTAGTAAATAAAATAGTGTAATTCAAGCAGACGAAGCCGCGGGCAGGTCGCTAGCACAAACTATTTTATTAATCCAAATGAGAATCAAACCTAGCATCTAGCATCGTTGTATTTAGGAACGTTTATATATCTGCGCTATGACAGGCTCATGTCATAACGATATGTACTCGTATGGATGGATTCTTTGGAACCACTCGTTATTTTCATACCTACTATCGATAATATGTCAATACATTATGTATGTACGTACAATATTGATTTACATAAAATATACGGTATATTCGTTTTATTAACATTACTATTGAATTACAGGTATAACGTGTTCACGTAATACCTGTAATTCAATAGTAATGTTAATAAAACGAGTTTGTGTCTGTCTGTGGGACTGTAGATCTTGAATGATTATTATTTTGGATTCTGGCACTTTTAGTTAATCGTTTTGGTGCTAGAAGTGGTGGTGGTGATTCATCGCTAAGAAATGACTGAAACTGCAATTTAAAAGGTAGGTAACAAGCACCTCACCAAGATGAGGTAGTGATTTTTTAGATCGGGGCATTTCCTATTTTAAAATTTTCGTTGAGAAATTCAGGATAATTGCAAGGAATTTTATTTAAATATTAACTTGCGATTTGAACTTGCGGCTATGCTTGACGCTTCTTCCACACAACAAGATAGACAGATTGTCACAGCAGGCACATCTTCATAACAGTCCGTTTACCGCTTTAAATACGTGATTGCGTGCAATGGCGGATCTTAACGCCGCATTCTAACTTACCCAGACCTCAGTCATAGCTTTTATAAAAACGTAACTCTTTTTACAAACCAAAACAATAATATCATTGAATTTTCTGTATTTGCCGTAAGTAACAGGAAAAGATCTGTGTAAAGATTAATCAGAAACGATGAGAGTAAAAGACTTGAGCAAACAAGTTAAGT
Source organism: Eueides isabella (assembly GCA_019049475.1). Lineage (NCBI taxonomy): Eukaryota > Metazoa > Arthropoda > Insecta > Lepidoptera > Nymphalidae > Eueides > Eueides isabella. The sequence goes on along the minus strand of CM032391.1, from coordinate 491,396 downwards.
AATCAATTTGTTAGAGCGCTCTACTCGAGTAAGTACCGCTATGAATTTATAAAATACCTTTAGTTCTGAGGCTTTCCTATATGTTTACAGACACGCTTGTGCGTCTGCGACGCGGCAAGTCTTTCGAATATTTACATGAACAGCGTGTTATAGTTAACGTGACACTTGTAAGATTCCCACTCGTGGAAATTATCTTATATTTCTTTTATTCGGCTTTACGCTGTAAGGAACCTAGTGCAAAGACACTCTCCACTTTCCGCTTTCCTATATATATATATATATATATATATATATATATATAATTAATTACTAAATAGATCATGTTGTTAGGTAGAGGGGTAATTATGTGCCTCTATAATTTGGTAGCTGGCCGGCAATTCTCACCGGAGAAGCATACAAAAGAGTATCTCGTTAAGTATTAATACTAATCCGCCCTTAACACCCTCATAGTAAAGTTAGAAATAAACTGAATAAATATATATATACGTTCAAACCTGATTACTTTTTTTTTTCATTTCAAATTGTATTCCGTATTTATGATGTTGAGATGGGCAATTGATGTTAAGATGCTCTGTTTCCATCAAGACACTGTAGTTGCCTACTTACTGGCTGACTTGTGGCGAAATTGCGTAGTTGCTAGCGGAACATAACGTCGCGCTTTACCTAAGAGCGAGCGAATTAAAATATCACGTTTTTACTTCCCTCGAGTCGGTCCTACACAAACACATACATAATAGAATGAATTTTATTGTAGACGAGCAAATCATTACTTACGTTACCCATATTGGAATAGTATATTTAGTGACAGAACTGAAGGCCAACTTTCTTCCATCGTTGGCAAAGCGAAGTTCTAAGTATATTACTTCCTTGAACGGGAACCAAACCCTCAACCTGCATCGTTTACAGCCGTATGCTTTCTTGCACTGAACCACGGAAAACCACAGTCGAGGAATGCTATAGGCATATATAATATAAGCTACTGTATCTGCACTAGATTTGAAAATAGCTCGAAGCTGTAGTTGAAGCCTACTATTACCATATACTTATATAACGGATGTTTAACTCCCGAGGCAAAAACTTCGGTTTCATCAGAAAGTATGACTATGGAAACGATTTAAGTCTGGCTCTTTTAATCGAAAGTCTTATTAATCGGTGGTTCTAAGCTATGTTTTAAATCTTATTAGAAGTCAAAGAACTTTGCCAAGATGAGGTAGTAATTTTTTGCATGAATCGGGTGTTTATTAAAATTATTTAATTTTTTTGTTATTTATTATTAAAATAATTTTTCTTTCTCCCTCAATCATTTCTCAGCTTCACGCTTTAATCTGCACATGGTAGGGTAGGCAGAGGGAACTTGGGAACCTAGTCCTAAGACCCTCTGTTACACTGTTACACTTCCATTCCTCACTTGAAGCCGAATTTTTAGCATTGCGTATTGAATGGCGGAGCTCAACACTGCGTTTTGCCTTGTATGAAAGCGAAGAAATGGAAATATTTAATATTAAATTGAAAATATTAAATATTTAATTTTCTCGAGTGGGAATCGAACCCAAAACCTGTCGGGTTCATTCAGACGCTTGTGCCGCTGCGCCACAACAGGCCTGTATTGAAATAAATGAATAATAATTTCCATAAAAATATATACAAATACAACAAAACAGAATAAACTATAATGAAAAGAATGAAGTCGAATGTAAAATGTCGAGCACGTGTTGTGAATACAAAAATAAACAGAATTTGCATAGATTGAAGAAGGCACGAGACTTGCATTGTGCGAACAAAGCTCACGTACCTTTTACATATTATTATGTTTTATAAAGAATTCTTTTCAAATGGTTTTATTTCATATGATAATAGTGAATTGTCATATTTCTTTAAATTTCACGCCGTTTCCTGTAGATTGCAGGTTTCGCAGAGGGAATGTAGTATTAAGAATGTAATAGTGTTAAGATCACGCACCGTTAACTTGCGGAACTCAACGCCGTCCTTTATTGTGTTACACAACAAGAGTTGGAATCGAAACCAAAATCACCACGTCCATATATGTCACGAATAGGTTATTTGATTTAATTCGAGGCCAGTCGTGCGTTGAGTTCCGCCACTCAAACGCAAACCCCTTTATTTCGGCACAAAGTGGGATACATCAGTGGAACGCAGTGTCTTAAAATTAGGTTCCCAAGTTCCCTCTGCCTACCCTGCCATATGCGGGATACAGCGTGAAGCTGAGTTAAGTTATTTGATATTTAATATATTTGATTTTTGTAAAAATATTGTTTTAAATAATACATGTGTTTCGAATATTATTTTTATAGCAGTCGTGTATTGAAAATATATCTCATGATTACTAAGAATTCTTTATATTAATATTTTTCTTTATATCCTCAATATATTTCTTACTCAAATTTGAGAAAAAAGAAAAAGAAATTGAATAAGAAATATATTTTTATTACCATTTAATTTTTTATGATGAAACTGAAAGATATATTCTCTATAGATATACTCGTATATAGTCTTTTGTAGTACTTCCACACTTTCACTATGCCTCACCGCTCCAACAAAAACTCAACGTCTCCTTTTGTCTACTAAAGCAAGGAAATGACCATAATAATTTAAATAATTAAATCCATAAGAAGGAATCGAACCCACAACCAGTCAGATTACGCAGACCATGATATTTAAAAATAAAAATCTTAAAACAAACAAATAAATTAATAATATTCAATATAAATCTTAAAACAAACAAATAAATTAATAATAATACGATATATCACAGAAAGTATGCTACGAGACGCTACAACTCGCTACGAGACCTCTACGAACTCACAGTCTACATTCCACAGTTAGTTCGCGCGTCGCGCTCCAACAGTGTAGACGTGTGTCCTGTTGTTATTCCAGTGTAGAAACTTTGTTCGATTTAAACTTCTATTACAATAATATAAAAAAATAATTAACAAGTTTTTTCATTTAAGTCATTGAATTATTTAATCTTGTCAATGTTCAATATTAAGAAATGACTATTGTAAAGCAAAAGTTATAACTGTTGAGTGATAGTGTTTTGTTTCACATTTCATATGTTTTTGGAAAACTGGATAGTAGTGTAAGTCATTTTTAACTATTTATAAAGTGTTAGTTACTTAGAAAAGAAAAATTCTTATTTAGAAAACGTATAAAAATTTTAATGTAACTGGACCTTCGAATCTGTCCAAGTTCTCTGACTACTTAGAGAATGTGTGGCTTAGTGATTGATAATGTTTATAAAAAGCCAAATTATTAATGGTTTCAATTATATATGTTATCTATATATTATTTTAATGATTTTTTTGTGCTTTGAATTTCATATATTTTTATTTAAATAATGTTTAGCAAAATATATACATAAAAACAGTCCAAAAAATATAGTTTTTTCATATTGCATACCTACATATGAAAAAATCGGATATTTTGAAATCGTATGTCAGATATGTATAAAATTAGCTTTAATTACGGCATCAAAAAGCAATATATTGTAGACCCAAAGTAGCGTTCAGCGGAAAGTGGGTAACAGAAGTGTTCTAATGGGAACGAAGTGTTTAAGCACCATGTTCCCGGGGGAACCTAAAACCTAAAACATGTGATCTAGCTTTTATTTAAATATTTGCCTATATTGAGAATAACATTAAAAATATACTTAAGAATATAAGATAACATTACCGTTTTAAAAAAGAAATACTTTCTCTGAAGTGCATACAAGTTTTTGCCTGTAATTTGCCAATTATAGGAACATATAAATCTTTCAAGGTTTTTGAATTTCATGATTTTATCATTAATTAAAATAATAATAATAATACAAATATATATACGTATGTGTATGGTTTCATTAAATATATTTTCTAAAATTTTGTTATTTATCAAGCTTCATTTAATAGAAAAGAAGAAGTGGAAAAAAGACTTATATTCATGTTATCTCAGTAAGTATTTAATAGGTACAAATTATGAACACATGTTCTTTAAAACGGAGAAATGTTTGACTTTAAACATTTTAAACTAAATTAACTGCTAACCAGATTAATCACTGTTACTTAGCATTATACATATTTGAAAATCCGATTAAAGTAACATAATAATTGAGTTCGTCATGCTCAGTAAGCAAATGGCTTTGAATTTTATTAACTCTCAATAAAATTACTTAATTTCATTTCATATCTCTGCTGACTAAACTAAGCACGGCGTTAAGTTCCGCAACTCAACCAGTAATATCGTGAACATTGTATAGAAGTTAGAAAAACCGAGTGCCTTAATACTAAATCACCTCAGCCTTACCTACTGTATGTATACATATAATAATACGAAGATAAGTACATTAATTACATAAATATTCAAAAGAAAATTCAAGCCCAACTACCTATAGCTACTAACGATATTCAATAATCAATAGAACGAGCGACACAAATCGTTTTAGTCGACGTAAACGTGAATTGTAAACGTATTAATCGGCCCCGAGCTTAATTTACCGTACTTATTACTTCCCCGACCCTAAACTTTCATACTAAGCGATGGAGCAAAATTACTATCATTTAATGGCAAATAAGGTTTAATAATGTTGACAAAGTTGTCATCGAGTGGAAAACACTTGTTGTACATGCGATAGAGGGGGTTCACATCCTGTTTGATATAAAAATGAATAAGGCACAATGTTAAAGCGTCAATTAAAAATGTTTTTGAAAAGGGCAGAAAGTGAAGATTATAGTAAGTTTAATAAACTTCTCTTCTTTAAATAGATAAACTTTTATGTAAAATTAAATAAAAAAATAAAAAAAAACAAATCAAGACGTTGAGTTGCACAACTTACTAATCAATGTTCAAAAAAATATGTAATACATGGGGAACGGAGTGTCTTAACACTAAGTTCCCTTTGCCTAAATTGCTGTTTAAATACTCTGTGAAATATTATTCTATATATTCTGTAATAAGTATATCGTATGTAAATTATATATATAATTATACCAAGCAAACTACTACTACTCGGCTTCACGCTGTATCCCGCACATGACTGGGTAGGCAGAGGGAACTTGGGAACCTAGTGTTAAGACACTTCGTTCCACTTCCGTTCCCCATTTTCCACCGAATACCAATCAAACAAAATATATATTTTTTAAAAATACCGATCCACAAAATAACTATTTCATTGTAGCAAAGAGAGTTAGCTCTAAAACTGCTAAGCCGATTTTCATCAAAACATCACACAAATCAACACATTTATTTAGGAGCCACAGACACACATACACACAGACAGCCCAACAAGTCAAACTTGTAGCACCCCTCTTTTTAGATTGATGGTTAAAAAAATATATCTAAAAGAAATATATACTGCTTATTATTTTAGAACACTTGGTCGTTTATTTTAATGGAAAATAAATAAAATTTGTTTATTTGAATCTCGAATGAGACATCAAAACACTGTCGAGTCGTAATCGTAAGGAATAACACTCATAATGGAAAGCTTAACCTAAATTGGTATTTTACTGATATATTGTAAACAAAAGTAATAGAAAAAAAAAGCTTTTTGAAAACAAGCTTTTATTACTTGTTAATAAAAACGAATGTACTCGTATTAAATGTTTACGTTTTTGTATCGGGCACATTTTTTTTTATAAATAAAAGTATTATAACACCTGAAACGTTTTTGTCATTAATTGTATTTAGCTATTTCAAGGTAGCTAGTACATCTAGATATTGCTATAAGTTATTATGAATTAAAACCAAGAAGTTTACGTAACAATTCATTTTTTTACCAGAGCTGGAGTAATATAAAACAGAAATCATTGATTGTCCTTATGGGAATCGAAGCCACAATGGTCGTTTACTAACAACAATATCATTTTAAAAACAATACATTACAAAGAAGAATTTTACAAAACACATCTATATATATATATATATATATATATATATATATATATATATATATATATATATATATATATATATATATATATATATATATATATATATATATATATATATATATATATATATATATATATATATATATATATATATATATATATTATTTATCCCATAAACAGACACCGATGCGATATTAATAATTACATATGTACTCGTAAATCACACCATCACAAAACATTCGTACGTCAAGAGTAATTGTATCTACAAAGTGCCACCTTTTTTAGCACCAAGGCAAAGAGCGAGCAAACGTTTTTCCATACTATATTATTCCGTACGAATAATAGACCGTTGAAAACCATTTCATTAGTCAGTACTCAGCTGAGCTTTACAGAACAAACATAATTTACTTACGTATGTATACACATAAATACTATGTGATTTATTACAGCTTTTACGTATTAAAATATTGCTCAAAGCAGAATTATTCTTATGGAGTTTTTGCGTTTTGCCACAAATTCTCGTGCTCGAGGCGCTTACGTCATATTGTGTTGTCTTGTGACCGGCGAGGTTAGATCGCGTTATCTTGAGCTTGGTGGGACGATTGATATAATTGTGTCGTCATTAGTTAAGAAAACGAAAAAAATATAAACTATTTGTACCTAAAATCAGTTTAAGGAAGATCTTACAAGAAATTACAAATTATCATTGATTTATAAGTGTCTTTGATACACTCACATGGCAGGGTAGGCAGAGGGGACTTGGGAACCTAGTGTAAAGACAGTCCGATCCGTTCCTTACATTCCGCCGAATTTGAGGCATTGCGTGTGTAGTGGCGGAACTCAACGCCAAGTTGTGCCTTATTACCAGAGCGAAGAAATGATAACTATTTAATTACAAAATACAAATTATTTCATTTGCTCGAGTGAGGATCGAACCCACAACCTGTCGTTTACAGTCACACCTTTGTGCCGCTGCGGCACTACAGGCCTCTAATAAAAAGTTTAATAATTTAAATATTGTTACCTTAAATTATTACAGAATTACAAACAATTTATTATTTATGACCGACCGTGCCTCTCTATCTCTTATTACGCGCTGCTGCTTTGCACATTTTCAGAGACATAGTCAGAACGTGTCACCGAGCCATGCTTTTCTGTGTGTGCAGACGGCTGTCATCACATCTTCACTCGGTATACTGCATATAATTGCACAATTTGCACAGAGTACCCAGTTTTAAGTATGTCTGTGTCTGTTCCTTGCACATCACCAAAGTTTTGAGACAATATGTGTTGAGTAGTGTAGGTTAAGAAAAAAAAATACTACTGTATCGTTACTGTATCGTTTACAGTAAAACGAACGATCGTTACTCTAGAAATCACGGCTACCTCAAAAAAAATCTTATAAAATTGATGATAATTCGTTCAACTCGCTCTAAGTAAGAGTTTCAATTTTAAATAATCTCGCCTTGATACAAAAAGCCAAAGCATTGGGTTCTAACATTTAACACGCGATGCATTTTAAATAACTGAAAAGTGAAAAGACAAATTCGTTTATCATAAAAATTTGCATCCTTTCACAATAATGTACATTATTAACACCCAGCTATTAACATTATTTTATCGAATACTTCCTACTGAAGGCACTAAATATTTTTTTTTTGTAAGTATTTTTTTTTTGTTGTTTTATTGACTGGAAAGTAGTTAAGATGTTATAACAATTTTAAAATAACTTGTTTTATTCATGTATTCTATCGAGGCACAGCGCGGTGTTGAGTTCCGCCAATTAACACTTAGAGCATCAAGAATTTGGACGAGTATGGGGTTTGAAAGTGTCTTAATGGGAAGGGACTAACCTCAGGGTCATAATTATATTTTAAATATTTTTATCCTCGCCCTGATACGTAATATCTCAAATTCGGAAGCTAGTGTTAAGACACTCTATCAGGTATTTTTGTTGAATTTTAGAAACATATTGCCGTGAATAGCAGACATTAACGTCTTACTGTTTTTTAAAGTGGGACGGACGGAATGTAAGTGGAACGGAGTGTCTTAACACTAGGTTACCGGATTCCCTCTGCCTACCCTGCCTCGTGCGGGATATACCGTGAAGCTGAAAAAAAAAGATTGAGGAAAAGAGGAAAATTAGCCAGAAAACCTGGTAAGGAGTAGTACTAGAGTGAAAGTAATAATTTATTTTACTTACATGAAGTCTATGTACATTTATATTTTTAAATTTACCTTTGTAATTAATAGAAACTTCTACTTTTAAAACTATGTGAGTGTATTACTCCACATTAGACAACATTTTTGAGCCTATGTAAGATACTCCTTTCTCCACACACTTTCAAATTTTTGTACAATGCATATTGAAGGGGCGGAACTCAACACCGCTCTGTAGCATATTAAACGGAGACATTAAATCAGACGTGGGATACACCGTGTGTTGCTACACCACGATAGTCTTAAAAAAGAAATAATATTTTCCAATATCTGAAGGACGACAGTGTCGTGTGTTTGACGTTACAGCTAAGTAAAGAAAAAAGCTATACACTTGACTTGTTACTCAGTTTTTTTATAAAAAGTATGTGACAGTCTGTATATATATTTATATATATATATATATATATATATATATATATATATATATATATATATATATATATATATATATATATATATATATATATATATATATATATATATATATATATATATATATATATATATATATATATATATATATATATTTATATATATATATATATATATATATATATATATATATATATATATATATATATATATATATATATATATATATATATATATATATATATATAACTTGGGAAGCTAATGTTAAGACACTCCGTTCCGATATTCACTTTCCGCCGAATTTGAGGCATTCCGTCTCAACTGCGTTGCGGAACGCACACGCGCTATTCCTTGTTACTGAGTACGAGCGTAGAAATCACGAAGAGCGAAGAAATCCTAATATTAAATATTTCACTTCATAGAGGATGGAGTCAAACAACACAAAAATAAAAAAAAAATCCATTAAAAACGTGGAATTTGAACCTTTATAAATCATATATAATCAACTGTACCAAGCTGTATTGACCATTGCACTGTAAGATAGTTATGGAGGGCAATTGCGAAGCTCTGTGTACAGGCCGGCGCCGGCACGTCCGTCTGTCACTAATTGATCGTTTGAAACTCGCTCGAAGGCTTCGTGCACCGTGGAATATTTTCATGGAGTACTCATATTTTTTTCAGATCGTTAGACATTAAAAGGGAGTTTTTTTTTATTTGAATACTCTGGTAAGGAGAGAAAGAAACGGTCTATGCCAATTCACAGCCTGTGCTAGGATAGCTTTATAATATTAAAATTTTGGAACATCATTATAATTATTATCACACTAAAATGGATAGTGAAGAAGGCCAACACACAGTTAAATACCAAAAGACGTCGATTAAAATACATAAACAATGAACTACATACCGTAGTTCATGTATTTTATTTTGTATCATTACTAATAATTTTTAAAATCACTGCTGGAAATATTAAAAAAAAAAATATTTCGATGCTATTTCAAAGATTTGTAGACTATCAGGCTTATAACATTGTACGATATAAAAAGCCAATTTTATTGAGTTGTATTGAGAAAAAAATCACTATATTTGCCCATTTTGTTCAAAAATCCAGTGTCTTCCGTAATCCAGAAAACTGGGGTATGGAACGGAGTGTTTTAACACTATGTTCCAAAAGTCTCTCGGCTTATCTTGCTATGTGCGGGTTAGAGCGTGAAGTTAAAAAAATCGGTTAGTTTTTTAAATAATCACAAAATCCAAAATATCTACTGAACAATGGAAAATTGCTGAAACAGAAACCAGGGCGATGGATAGATACTAAGATTCCCTACCCATAGAGCACCCTTGACCCATAGATAGCGTTAACACCTTAATATTCGAATATTATATGCAAATATTGTCACTATCAAGTATCCAATAGTATATTGTTTTGATGAAGCGAAAGGTCAACAGTTATCAGTTTTGTGGGTGATTCACATTATGTTGTTTTAGGACTTGTTTGTTACAAGCGTGTAACATAATGTATGAGGATAAAAGGTTAGAGTTAGCTCGTGTGGCTATTTTGGCTTAAAATATTTACTTTTTGCTGAATTTTCCTTCTCGTTCTCGTAGCCGTTATATAATAAATATTTACAACATTGTTTTTTGTTCTTATATTTATTATTTGAGGTCATTCTAATTGCTTCAGCGACAGGTTGTCAATTGTCTGTGCCAATTAAAGAAATAACATTTTTATGCTTTCCATACCGCGCTATGGTAATGACGCCATTGCGTAAGGCCTCAAGAACTTGGCAGAAAGTGGGAAATGGAAGTGTTTTAATAGAAACGGAGTGTCTTAACACTAGATTCCCTCAGCCTATCATGCTATATGTGGAAAATAATGGGGAACTACAAAAAAAATTGAGCATTTTTTTTTTGTTTTATTTTCTACGCCCTACATTTTTGTACTTGTGTTACACCTATGTATATGTATTGTGCGTAATCTTAGAGTAAGTAGAGGGTCTTCTATTAAGATATTTTTTTTATTCTATACTCTATGCCTATCTATGTTTAAATTTATATACAGTTTTAAGACCTTTTGTGTAAAAAGTTAACGCAGCTGTCTTGTTACCAGACTGAGAAAATTAAAATAACATATTTACTCGAGTGAGAATCGATTCTACAACCACCTGTTTATAGTCGGACGCTTTACTGTTGCTCTACGACAGCCAATAAGCTTTATTTAAAGTATAATACAAAAGTTAATGTGTATAAAATATTTTATGGAAGAGTATGTATAAAAATTATAATAAGTTAGTAAAGTTCGAGATTAAACTAACAAATTATTATTTAATATTGTGTGTTAATAAAAAAAACAATCAAAAAATCTTTTTTCGTATCTCGAAGAAAAATGAATCCTTACGATCACTTTGTTGTCTTTCAATCAGATTAACTAGAAAGTTTATCTCAAGTCAAGAAACCAAGACCTATAGGGTAATACCAGTGGGCGTACCACTTGGCTTGAAGTGAAAATTCAAAAACAAATTAAGAGAAAAACCAGTCCAAACATTAAAATTTATAAGTATCTCGAGGCCTGTCATGGCGCAGGGGCAAAAGCATGTGATGATAAATGCGACAGGTCCTGGGCTCGATCCCCAGTCGAGGAAATGAAATATTTAATATTTTCAATTTAAATATTTAGTCGAGGGAATGAAATATTTAATATTTTCAATTCAAAGCGCGGCGTTGAGTTCCGCCACTCAACACGTAATGCCTCAAAAATCGGCGGAAAGTGGGGAACGAAACGGAGTGTCTTAAAACCAGTACCCTCTACCTACCCTGCCATGTGTGCGATATAGCGTGAGGCTAAGTATAAGTATATCATAAAACAATATTACAAATTTATATTTGTAATTCATTTCATACGCCCGCCCGCAGGTTTAAATTTGTCAAGCTTTAAATAAGCCGCGTAATAAAAACATAAAGTATTTCACGTTGACCCAAAAATAATGTCAGAAGTAAGTAATTACGATAGAAATATAAGAAATATCCGAAAATGAGTAATATATATTTCAGTCACAGAAAATATTACTAAGTTATAGCAGCTCATTTCATACGAATTAAGTGGCCGTCAACTTAAATTTGTTAAATTATAAAAGCTGTACTTCCTTTTGACCTACAATTATGAAATTGGTGAGACTTAGATTTTTTTTATTAGTAGTGCTTTTTTTTTTTTTTTATGGAATAGGCAAGGCAAACGAGCGTACGGGTCACCTGATGGTAAGTGATCACCGTCGCCCACGGCCCCGTGTAACACCAGGGGAGCTACAGGTGCGTTGCCGGCCTTTGAGGTGTACGTAGACGCGCTTTTTGAAGGTACCCATGTCGTATCGACCTGGAAATACTGCCGCGGGTAGGCCATTCCAGAGATGTATGGTGCGTGGAAGGAAATTCCTACGAAACCGCACAGTAGTAGATTGCCACGTATCCAGATGTTGTGGATGGTATAGTAACTTGTGGCGGACTGTGCGGTTAGAAAATTCGGCGGCAGGTACCAAGTCAAACAGTTCTCCAGAACACCCCCCGTGATAAATGCGGTAGAGAACGCACAGTGAAGATACGTCTCTACGCAAAGCCAAAGTGTCAAGCCCCTTACAGATCATTGGGTCCCCAACGATTCGAACGGCTCTACGTTGTACGCGATCAAATGGTTCAAGCTGATACTGGGGTGCACCAGCCCAGAGGTGAGAACAGTATTCCATATGAGGCCGAACCTGGGCCCTATACAGGGCCAAACGGTGTTTTGGCGTGAAATACTGTCTCGCTTTGCTGATGACCCCCAGTTTCTTCGAGGCCAACTTGGCCTTGCTTTCCAGATGATCGCGATACTGGCAGTCGTTCGAAAAGCTGAGGCCCAATATACTGATACAGGGCGCGGCTTTAAGGGGAGTGTTCTCGAAAACTGGTGATACGACAAATGGGGTTTTTTTAGTGGTTAACGCGCAGACTTGTGTCTTCCGGGGGTTGAATTGAACTAGGTTCTTTTCACCCCATACGGAGACATTGTTGAGGGATGCCTCAACGGAAGACATAAGTTGATTTCGGCACTGGTCGACGTTTTCCCGAGAAAGACTTGCACGGCCGGAGTATACAGCGTCCACAGTACTATCATCCGCATAACAATGTATGTTAGAGTACTCCAACATATCATTGATATGCAGAAGAAATAGCGTAGGGGACAGCACGCAGCCTTGGGGGACGCCAGCGTTCACGGGCATGAATTCAGAGCAAAAACCGTCGACAGCGACCTTGATGCTGCGCCCAGTGAGAAAGCTAGCGATCCACTTGCATAAATTCTCGGGAAGCCCGTATGATGGAAGTTTCGCAAGGAGCGCCCCATGCCACACACGATCGAAGGCCTTCGCCATGTCCAGACTAACTGCCAGGCCCTCTCCCTTACTATCAATAGCTACAGCCCAGCGGTGGGTTAGGTAAACCAGAATATCACCGGTTGAGTGACCCTGACGAAAGCCATATTGGCGATCGTTAATCAATCGGTGATCCTCTAGATAAACCAAGAGATGGCTATTGATTAAGCTCTCCATAACTTTGGAGAGCAGGGAGGTGATAGCAATAGGCCTGTAGTTAGTAGTGCTTTTTTTGACCCGAGTGAGTACAAGAGAAATGTTTAATGTACTCGTATTTATTCTTTCTCTCTTTATTGAATCGGTAGCTATGGGTTCAGTTCTTCTCTTAATAAGACAAAACGCGGCGGTGAGTTCCGCCACTCAACATACTAGCCCTCTGAAGTTGGTTGAATGGAGAACGGAGTGTCTTGACACTAAGTTTTTCAATGGGATATGGCGTAAATCTAAGAAATATAAAGAAAATTACATCAATACGTTAAGTATACTTAATCTTACTAGTGAAAAAAAAGGTCTGCCATTTTCGTTACTATACGAGACGATATTGAAAAGACACCTTTTACCCTTTCGACCCTCAAAAACGTTTTAATGATTTATGGATTCTTTTCTTACGCTGTACATGTTATTATATTACTTGAATATAAGTGCTGATATGTCATATCTGTGTACATGATGAAAGGCATTTTCGACTTTGTTAGGCAAATTTTATTATATCATTCATATATTATATTAAGATTATACCGTAACTGAGGTCAGTTGTGACGCAAGGGCACAAGATCGAAAGATCGAAAACACGATGGGGTAGGCAGAGGGAACTTGGGAACCTAATGTAAGACATTCTTTTCCGTTTCCCATTTTCCGTCGAAATTAAGTGGCGAAACTCAACGCCGCGCTGTTCCTTTTTACCAAAGCGAGGAAATTTAAATATTAAATATTTAATTTCCTTGGCTTAGATCGAACTCACAACCTATCATGATGACAGCCCACTTTTACGCTTGCGCAACGACAGGCCCCAACATTATTTCATAGAGTTATATTAAAGAAGCTTATTATTTAATTGTACGGTTTCATAAATCTGAAACCACACCTCGGTGTTAATACTGTCGTTTGTATTTTGCTTCGTTAACGTCGTTACGTTCTCTTCGTTAAATTTTCAGTTTCAGTGTATAATAGCTGTTAAGAAAGTAATAGTTTGTAACTTTATATTAAATTAGCCATTCGCTTGCGGCTTCGCCCGCTTTAACTTCACAATTTTATTTATTGAATTCGTGTTCAATTCTATTAATTACGTGTTCTAATAACATTATAACTTTGAAGACAATATCTATGTGTACATTGACTAAAATTTCAGCTAAATAAATAGAAAATTTATAGAAACTTTGTCTTACTAAATATTTCAAATGAAAGACTTTTTTTTCTAAATAAAAGAATATGTTGAAAAAGTAGTGTTTTGTATCACTGTACAATTATTTCTGATCTCATTCTTACACGACACTGCTTTCTTATATATATATATATATATATATATATATATATATATATATATATATATATATATATATATATATATATATATATATATATATATATATATATATATATATATATATATATATATATATATATATATATATATATATATATATATATATATATATATATATATATATATATATATAGATTAATATTTATAAATTGAAGTGGGACTGCATTAAAGCAATTACCTCGTTCATAAAAGCGAGTGCAATTGAACTTAATGAAATAAAAGCATTGTTATAATAACTTCACGTCAGCGACATGATCCAATTACGTGGGAAGGTCCTCATTGTCAATTATGAAATTAGTATTATTTTATTTACTTTTGTTTTTAACTTTATTTACTATAATTAATTATTTTATTCATAAAATATAACACGTATTATAAATAGTTGTGGGGTCGAATTCGCTTCAAATTCTTAATGGTTTCTTAATAAATACCTTCTCAAATCCCCCCTTTTTACCCAACCGCGTGCGGGCTACAGCGTAAAGCTACGAAAAGTGCTACGAGCTTGAGATTTTTATTTTTTATTTTTTGTCGTATTGTTTTTCTATCTTTTGTAGAGATTTAATATAAAAAAAAACTCCGTTCTTTATCCTCGTAATTTTCGATACCCAGGACTTTGCGTGGCGGAACTCAGCACCGCGCTTTGTTGTTATCAGAGTGCGAAAAAGAACAATAATTGATTATCTTTGTTAAAATTAAACCTAGCTCTTTCGTTTATAGTCAGATAGGTATTATATACTTAACCACATAGTCACTATAAAATATACAATGTTCATAAGAACTGAAAACAACAAGTTTCTGAAGGAAATTGTGTCAAGATTTTTACATAATATTCTCATTTCAGTTTTATTTTGTTTGCCAAATTTGAGAGTTAGTTTTTTACGACGCTTAGTTGTTTACTTTTGTTTCTCATCGAAGGAAGCCAATACGCGTTTACATAGAAAGTTATCAACTAAGGATCTTACCGTTAGGTATTTTTAACAGGATAGGCAGAAAGAAAGAACGAACATAGTGTTAAGACTCTCCGTTTCCATCAAGACACTCCTATTCACCATTTTCCACCCATTCCTGATTGCATTACGTGTTGGGTGGCGGAACTCAACGCCGCGTCTTGCCTTATTACCAGAGCGAGAATACGAAAAAAAATTGTATTTTATTTCTTAGAGTGAAGATCGAACCTATACCCTATCGTGTACTTTTGCACCACGGTAGCCAAGGGAGCTTTCTAAGTAGCTAATTTTAGATAATTAGGACTCGTAACGAACTCGACCGTGAGGGCGTCGAAGTATCTTGTTAATAGCCTACTTATGTTCGTAATTATGTTTAATTTTTAGCTTCACGCCGTACTGGTTGGGCAGAGGGAACTTGGGAACCTAGTGTTAACCTAATGTTTGTTAGCCTCTTTCCGCTGAATTTGAGGCATTGCGTGTTGAGTGGCTTTTATATTTTTTTCTATAAAATATTAACAAAAAAATGGTCAAATTACAATAAAATATTTATTACGAGTATATTTCAATTGTTTTCTTTTAAATATGATCATTTTTACCGATAAACGTTTTTCTATAGTTTGTTTCTCTCAAATACTACTCATTGTCTTAAAATTTTGTATTAAAATGTATTTAAAACTACTCTCATTCTTCTAACATAAGTTTCCCAAATAATATCATCTATTTTGGTATGAAATCATTTATTTTCTATGCAAGCTTGTACTAACTTTTTGACACTTGTGACACTCCATTGTGGTTCTAAAAGTTTAGTTTGAATGTGTTTTTGCGAAAGTTAAATAACTGATGTTCAAAATTTAATTATCTTATCTACTTTAATATTCAACGTTCGAATTCTATAGTACTTGTACGATTTCTAGAGATTCTTTTATATTTACATACTTTTTTTTTCGACGTCACGCTCTATCTCTGCTATATATAGCAGGGTAGTAAGGTAGGCGGAGGGAACTTAGTGCCGAGACACTGTTCCAATTTAGAAAAAACCATGTCGAGTGGCGAAACTTGCGGAAATAATACTTAGCTGGTTGCTGTATTCCGTACATAGCAGGGTAGGCAGAAGGAACTTGGGAACCTAGTGTTAAGACACGCCGTTCCACTTCCGTTCCCCACTTTTCGCCACTCAACACGCAATGCCTCAAGGCATTGCGTGTTGAGTGGCGGAACTCAATTCCGTGTTTTGCCATGTACCAGAGCGAAGACATGATTACATTAAATATTTTCTTTTTTTTTACAGCTTCACGCTGTACCCGCACTAGGCAGGGTAGGCGGAGGGAACGAAAGTGAAACCTAGTGTTATGACACTCCGTTCCACTTCCGTTCCCCACTTTCCGCCGAATTTGAGGCATTGCGTGTTGAGTGGCGGAACTCAACGCCACGCTTTGCCTTATTACCAGAGCGAAGAAATGAAACATTAAATATTTAAATTGAAAATATTAAATATTTCATTTCCTCAACTGGGGATCGAACCCAGAACCTGTCGGTTACAGTCACTCGCTTGTGTTCATTCACGCTGTATTCAGCACAATACAGGCTAGACATAGAGAACTTACTAGTGTTCCTAGACTTTCCGTTCCCTAAAATACACTTCCATTTTCCAATTTGAGGCGTTAAGTGTTGAGTAGCGGAACTCAATGCCGCATTACCGCATTGTCAGAGCTAAGAAAATGAAAATATTAAATTTTTCATGACCCGAGTGGGTACCGAACCCACAATCAATCGCATTTGCAGTCACACGCTTTTGTCCCTGCGCCACGACAGTCTTAGAGAAGGAAGGACGTCTTAAGAATTAATATATATATAAATATGATTATTCCCAGAGTGAATTGAATACACAACCTTCATACTTATAAAATATAGCCAAGAAAATTATCTAACAAACATCGCCTAGCAACTATAATTGATTAACAAAATAGGCTCCAAAAGTGAAGTGAAGCGCGATACTAAGTTTAAGGTGGCAAATTCGATGAGAAACTTGTCTAGAACTCACAATTCTAATTGACTCTAACATTTAAAGCAAACGCTGAATTTAGCTCAGCCGCTTCTGATCTTATAAGTGCCTAGTTGAAGTCTATTCCCTTGGTAATTTCCAGAAATACTCTCTTCGTTTAGGGAGCGTAGGGGAGTACTCCATTACATTCCTAACTTGACTATAAGTATAAATAAATGGGAAATTTCAATTTACTAGGATTATTCCAATCTTTTCTTGTATCAGTATTGCGTGAAAGGATATAATATATATATATATATATATATATATATATATATATATATATATATATATATATATATATATATATATATATATATATATATATATATATATATATATATATATATATATATATATATATATATATATATATATATATATATATATATATATATATATATATATATATATATATATATATATATATATATATATATATATATATATATATATTTGTTGTGTTCCTTTCCGCATAAAGAGCGGTTTTCCCCAATTTCTGTCAAACTCTGCAGGTATTTTGCCGCTTTGTCTCGTTACCTCGTTACCAGAGCAAGGAAATTATTCTTTAGAGGTTGTGGGTTTATAGTCGAAATCTTATGCCTCTGCGCCACGACAGGCCTCAGTAATGTAAACTACATAGTTACATAAATAGCTTATTATAAGAGTAATAAAACAAATATCTGTATAATTACGTAACACTAACCACCTTGAATATGTATACTGGCAATCTTTGAACAGCTAAAATAAGCCTCTTAGATCTTATAATATACGTTAATCACATAAATTAGTCTATTACCTAAATAGCATATTACCATTAAGTCTTAATTACTATAAATTATATTTATAATAAATATCAAGATGTACGTAAATTCCACTCCAGGCCTTGGTCTGTCGTGGCGCAGCGGCACAAGCGTGTGACTGTAAGCGACAAGTTGTGGGTTCCACTCGAGGAAATAAAATATTATTTTTCCACCATTCACCACGCAATGTCTCAAATTCGGGAAGTGAAACGGAGTGTTTTAATAGTAAGTTCCCAAAATTCCTCTGCCTACCCTGCCATGTAGTATACAGCGTGAAACTGAGATTTGTTCTCTATGATAACATGGCCAAGCCCAGCGTTGAACCCCGCCACTCAACAATTACCTGAAATTCGGTGAAGTGGTGGTGTAAGTGGTGGAACGCAAGTGTCTTTATGGGAACGGAGTGTCACAACATTAGGTTCCCAAATTCCCCGTACCAATCCAGCGGGATATCCTAGCCAAGTGTAAATACTAAGTTTCATGATGATACAGTTATGATAAGGAAATGATCAAATTCAGTTTCTTCGATTTAATGAAAATAAAAATATTTCAATTCCTCGAGTGAGGTTCGAACCAACAACCTGTCACTTTCACAGTAGTACTTCAGACACATCACTAATATAATATCATAGAGATGATCTACTGATGAGTCAGAAGTTACTTTATCACTCAGTGCCACACTGTAGATGCGACGGTTATCGATTTAATTCTTTTATGAGAGAACAAATTATTTTTAACTGGTTCTGTTAATAACATATATAAGATAAAGAGCGTTGTTAACTTCTGCCATCAAACCCTTATGTCTCTTACAGTCGAAAGCCTCGCAAAATTGGTAAATACAGTGTCTTGACACTGGCTTCCCTCAGCTTACGGCTGCGGGATTTAGCGTGAATCTATATATCTTCTTTCGTACAAAAAACGCCGATCCACTGAGCCGCAGTGGTGTCAAAATACATTTGTACGTGCAGATTGCAAATTAGACACACTCCATAACGCATCTCATGAATGCAGACGAATATTTAAATTGAGAATGAGGTATTTACTGTTATTGCTTATTGCATTTAAGATTCATTTCTTGTTTACTTACAATTTCTTGAATAGTAAGTACAATGAAAATGAATGATTTATTTAGTACATGTACTATGGTATATATATATATATATATATATATATATATATATATATATATATATATATATATATATATATATATATATATATATATATATATATATATTTATATATATTTATATATATATATATATATATATATATATATATATATATATATATATATATATATATATATATATATATATATATACTAAATAAATGAATTTTCTTGTTACTATACCATAAATTATACTGTATCAATTTTATTGCCACTATAAGGTTGTAAATGCGATAAGTTGTACATTTCTCACTAGAAGAAATTAAATATTTGATATTTTATTTTCCTTAATTTTGTAACGAGGTAAAAGCTCGCCGTTTGCAGTACAGGCAGTACCACTAGAATTCGGTAAAAAATAGGGAAAACAAGTGTCGTAATGGGAACGTAGTGTCTTATTACTAGGTTCCTAAGGTTCCTTCGCCCGCCGTTACCAGAGCAAGGATACGAAAATTTTAAATATTTCATTTACTTGAGTAGTAATCGAACTCACAGCCCGTCGCGTTTACAGAAGCACTACGCTACGACTGGCCTCATTTATAAAAGTAGAGAACTTAGATTAAAACATTAATAAAAATATACAATACTTCCTCCGACAGCGCCTGTAATGATAAATGTTCTCATTAAGAAGATATAATTCGTACTTAATATTAAAATTTGTCGTATTTTTTTTGTTTTCACGACATTTTTCCTTTTATTAAGTATATTATCCTGTTATTTAATTAATTATTATTGAGACTGTACTGTACTGTACGCGACAGTTTGTGGGTTCGATCCATTCGAGAAAATTAAACATTTTATATCTTCGTCTCCTTGCTCTGGTAACGAGGTAACACGCAGCATTGAGTATTCGTAAATGGCAGTGTAGGCAGAGGGAACTTGGGAACCTACTGATAAGACACTACATTTCATTTCCCACTCTCCGCCCAATTTGAGGCACTTGCCTTGTTACCAGAGCGATGAAATGATAACAATAAATATTTAACCTCAGGCCTCAATATAACATAATATAGTAAATAAAGATGAGTAGGTAATATTCAGAATATTATTGATACAAAGCTGTCTCATCCCAATTTACGAATGAATTTGATATTCACAACTAAATGTATGTACAATTCTGTCATGTCAATATTGTAATATTAAATTTTGTATTTACGTCGTGGATGAACGGTCTGTCTCACTTTAATAATCCTTACGTTTTGGGGTACAGGGAATATTAGATTGACTTTTGCAAATAAATAAATATATTTTAAATATATATTTACATAGGCTGCGCCTGCCGTGGTACAGCGGCACAACCGCGTGATTTTAAAGGTAACTCGATGAAATCAAATATTTAATACATATTTTCAATTGAAATGTTTACTGTTTTACTTCACTCTGGTAAAGTGCGGTGTTGAGTTCCGCCACACGACATTCAATGTTTCAAATTCGGCGAAAAGTGCATAACGGAAGTGGAACAGAGTGCTTAAGCACTAGATTCAGAAGATACACGATTGTACATACGATGTACATACTCGTATATTGTACATCGTGTGTACAATACATGTATGTATGTACGTATGGATTTTGAGGAAATATAATATTAAATATTTACATTTCTTCGCTTTGGTGACAGGGCAAAGCGCGGCATTTAGTTCCGGTACTAAATACGCAATATAAAATAAAAAACTTTTGCGAAAAGTACAGAACGGACGTGGCACAATGAGAACGGACTGTCGTAACACTGGGTTCTTAAGGTCCCTGTAACTATCATGTTATATGTAAGATACACCCTGAAGGTATATGCTTTAATTTTATAAGACTCGCGTCTTTTATCTTTCTTTTTATTTGTATCATAATCTAAAATCTCAAACAAAATTGCAACGTTAATAAAAGAATAATGATAATAAAGTAAAACATTCATTTCGACGATCTCGAGTACACTTAATGTGTTCCATAAAGAACTCCTTCCATCAGTCATATAAAAGTAACATAAAGCGTAAGCTCAGGAAAGCTCTGAAGCAATTATAGCGACATACAAATGTACGAGCTTTCCTTTGAGCTTTCAAGTTTAAAACATCGAGTTATACCGTAACATGAGAAATGTCATCTGGGCTAATGTAATAAAGTGCTAAATGTATGCACACAATTTTCATTTTAGTACAAATGTTGACAATAACGAACTTTATTTTATTAGTTTAGTTTTAAATTAGGAAAATTATGTTAAATATTGACTTTTTTAATATTTGATTGATGTTGAGTAAAAATATATATATATTTTAAACTTAACTTAGCTTCACGCTGTATCCCTAGAGGGGCAGACAGAGAACGGAGCCCCAAATGCTACGGTCTCGTCATACCTCTTTCGCCTCGTCCACTGTTATCAACCTCTTCGTACATGCCCTCCGGGGGGTCCTCATGCTTTTTACGTGACCTTCCTCCAGTGTCGTCGATACTGTGTTTTCGAAGGTCAACTGAGGCTTCTTTCTCTCTTTCTTACCACTCTTCCACTTTTTCTTTCATAAATCTTTCCTTCATATATATTTGAATTATTTTTATATTCTCGTTTTAGTATACAAAATTAATAGTGACTAAACTCAAATTAATAGTTAATTTGAGTTAAGCCACTCAAAATACAACATCTTGTAAATTAGTCGTTAAATTAGAAAAAGAAAGTCTTAATACTAGGTTCCCACTACCCCTTCTTGGAACTACTAATAAAATTTGATTTTATATATTTCTACAAATAAAATCATATTAGTTTTGTAGATCAAAATACAAACTTGTACATATAATTGGAAAATGAAATGAAATGGGATGATCATAAGTAGCCGGCCGGATTATTTGACGTTGACGAATAGCTGATCTCTAATCTGGTTGCTATAAATAGAAATAATTACTTTCTGTTCGTATCTTTTACGATCGCTTTATTTTTCTACTGTTGAAAATACATTTTTATGTATTGTAAATATTACATGTACATTTTCAGATAGAGGACTTTTACTTGAATACCCATCGACTTGATCACAGTATACTGTGATCAAAGGAAGGTGTTTATAAAATTTAAATTATTAATTTATTTTTCCAATATAATTTAATCTTTTTAAGTAATTCCCATACGCCGAAATGCTCTTTCCAATTCTCAAAACAGTCGCAATAATGCCTTTTTGCGGTATAGTCTTCAACTTCATCGATTCGGTTTTTATCTAGTCAGCCATAACGAGAAACAAAATATCCTTCAAAATAGTTGCAGCTGAGCGAAATGTAACAACACTATAAGTGGTCTCTATATGTCAATAAATGATTTCAAGCACCAAATCTTAGATTTTTTATATTCTTGTCCCACGTTGAACTAGGTACTAGTTCAACGTGGGATTTATAAACATTTTGGGCCATAGTTTGATCATCATAGGTCTAAAAAATATCCGTTTCGCAAACAAAATGTAATGCTACTTCTTTGCTCAACAAAATCTTCGATTATAAATAAGGAAACATTTTTGCTCTTTCACAGAGACATTCTTCAGGTACTGCGCGTAAACAAGCATAACTCAACGCCGCATTTATCCTCGTTACTAAAGCCAAAAATGAAAATCTCTTCGGCCTGTGGTTTTCTAGTATCCACTGAGTTTCCATATACAAATCCTGGCTCCATCATCAGACCAGCTCGATGATACCATATTATTTTAGTACAACCAAATTTTACATTGCTATAGTTATTAAAATTGGATCGATTTTGAGCAGCTATGAGTTTCACCACGAACAGCCTTCAAGTTTTGGTGGAAAGTGGGAAACAGAATGTTTTAACGCTAAGTTCCCATGTTTCTTCTGCCTACCCAGCTAGAAGCGGGATCTGTGTGAAGATAAAAATACACTTTATATATAGTTATTATATATTTTAAACTAAAGTCGAGCATTTAAAATAAACATTGATACCGCTGAGGTCGACGTGAGCTTACGCTATCTTATCGTGCCATTATACGATTATCCCTCATTACACACTTGTCCAGTTCGCCATAAACTTGTCATGTATATGTTGTATTTTTTGTTCTATTACTTTATTTGTGTATCAAAATATAATGAATAAACATAGACATCTTCTATATATTTACAATTCATTTCACAGGTAGAGCTATGTTACCCATTTTTTTTTTCTGCCTGAAGCTGTATCCACATGGCAGGGTAGGCAGAGGAAACTTGGGAACTTAGTATTAAGACATAACTGTTACGTTCCCCACTCTTCAACGAATTTGAAGCATTATGTGTTGAGTGGCGGAACTCAAGGCCGCGCTTTGCCATATTACTAGAGCCAAGAAAAAAAAAATCGAGGAAATTTAAGATTTTCCTTATTTCGTTTTCTCGAGTGTCAATCGAGCCAGTCACATTTACAGTCACACTCTTGTCCCCTGATATAAACTCAGTTTCACTCAGTTGCACATGGCAGGGAAGGCGGAAGGCAGAGGGAACTTGGGAATGTAGTGTTAAGACACTCCGTTCCACTTCCGTTCCCCACTTGTCTCCTGATCGTCTACGATAGGCTTCTAAATCACTGTGTTTGTTATTAATATAAATTTAAATTTTAACATATAATTGAATTGGCTAGTCGTTGATTAAAAAATACACAGCCGTGTGTCGCAATAAGTTGTAGGATCCTAACTTGAAGAAATAAAATGTAATGTTTCCTTTTTCCTCGCTCTGGTACTGAGGCAAAGCGTGGCGTTGCATTGCGCCATTCAGTACACAAAGCTTCAATTCGGGTTAAAGTAAAGAACGGAAGTATTTTAATGGGAACTGTTTATCTTAACACTAATTTAACATTTTGCCTCTGCCTATTCTGCTGTGTAAGATACAGCGCAAAGCTTAAAATATATTAAAGAAAATGATATAATAAAAATTGTAAATATGCCCATAATGATATGTAAATCTCGACTTAACACTGTTCCAAAAAATCTAGTGGACAGCTGAATACAGAGTGACTTCTCAGCTTCACGCTGTATCCCGCACGAGGCAGGGTAGGCAGAGGGAACCCGGGAACCTAGTGTAAAGACACTCCGTTCCACTTCCGTTCCCCACTTTCCGCCGAATTTGAGGCATTGCGTGTTGAGTGGCGGAACTCAACGCCGCGCTTTACCTTATTACCAGAGCGAAGAAATGAAACATTAAATATTTAAATTGAAAATATTAAATATTTCATTTCCTCGACTGGGGATTGAACCCAGAACCTGTTGGTTACAGTCACACTCTTGTGCCGCTGCGCCACGACAGGCCACAGAGTGACTTAACACTAGATTATATACCATTTATATGTGGAATACAGCGTAAAGCTGCGATTGAGGTTTATTACAGAAGAATATTGCAAGTTCACTGTTTCCCCTTCTTAGAAAAATATTTTTCATAGTTACAAAGTTGTAATTAATAACTTGGGAGAATTGTAACTAACTCCCATATTTCATACCAACGGGAGGACGATTCGTAAACATCTTCATTAATAACGTAAAGAAGAATATCGCTGAAATGCTCATTCGTTCTTTACGACGAGTAATGTAAAAATAATACTTTGTTAATTGCTAGCAACCAATGCACGGCTTCGCCTGCTTAAATTTTTTGGTATATTATAGTTAAATTATACAACATATGAACATAAATTGCTTATGTTCTGTTCTGATCCATATTACTGTAAAGTTTCATCTAAATTTGTTCAGCAGTTTTTGTATTAATGCGAAACAAATGTCTATATTAAAAGAAATATATAAAAATATAAGGTTTATTAAGACCTTGAATTGCAGTGGTATAGTATTGAAAATTGTAACTGTTCCAATCGTAGTGAGTTCAGTACCAAATTGTAAGAATATATTTTTTAGTGACTCCTTTTCAATATTTTTTTTACTTAGATGTATATGTTTGTCTTATTCGTCAAAAAAGGGTGAAAAAATATATGACTTTAATTAGATTTTTTCTTTTTTTTTTTCAGCTTCACGCTGTATCCCACAGGAGGCAGGGTAGGCAGAGGGAACCCGGGAACCTAGTGTTAAGACACTCCGTTCCACTTCCGTTCCCTACTTTCCGCCGAATTTGAAGCATTGCGTGTTGAGTGGCGGAACTCAACGCCGCGCTTTGCCTTATTACCAGAGCGAAGAAATGAAACATTAAATATTTTAAATTGAAAATATTATATATTTCATTTTCTCGGCCGGGGATCGAACCCAGAACCTGTCGGTTACAGTCACACGCTTGTGCCGTTGCGCCACGACAGGCCTCAATTAGATTTAATTAGATTTACAAAAGAAATTAAAAAAAAAATAGAGATTACTTCCAATCATTAAACCATTATTTTTTTAGCTTCAAACTTTATCGTGCTTTTATCTAAGCCGTTAACTGACTAAAAACACATATAAAAAAATACTATCTGACACATACGTGACACATGTAGCGAATGACAGTTAAGTAATGAAACATAATCATGTAATGGGCTAAAATGGCTCTGCCTTTTTTTAGTTTACTTCGAGTTTATATAATTATTTTTAATTTTATGCTGACTCGAGGGTTCTAGGTTCTTTTCCAACATTTGGACAAAAAATGAATTCTCCGTGAGTACTCAGTTATACGTCAAGACGAGCATTAAAAGTCAAAACAGTGTTTCATATATTTAGGTGTATTTCAATACGACACTAACTTCACTTTATATTCTCTATAAAATAACATAATATGATAATAATAGTGAAAAGTAAGTGACTATAGGCGTTGAATTTCACTATTAAACAGGCAATGCCTCAAAAATTTAGCGGAAGGTGTAGAGAGGGGAAGTGTCTTTATGGGAACGGAATATTTTTACTCTAGATACCCGAGTTTCCTACATCTATGCAATATGCGTGAAGCTACAATGTAAGTGTCACTACTCAACTTCACGCTGTATCCTGCACGAGGCAGGGTAGGCAGAGGGAACCCGGGAACCTAGTGTGAAGACACTCCGTTCGACTTCCGTTCCCCACTTTCCGTCGAATTTGAGGCATTGCGTGTTGAGTGGCGGAAGTCAACGCCGCGCTTTGCCTTATTACCAGAGCGAAGAAATGAAACAATTAATATTTAAATCGAAAATATAAAATATTTCATTTCCTCGACTGGGGATCGAGCCCAGAACCTGTCGGTTACAGTCACACTCTTGTGCCGCTGCGCCACGACAGGCCTCAAGTATTACTAACATTTTCATTTATCTTATAATAATGTGAACTGAACTTGGCGCATCTGGCAGTAGCAAGCTGTACTCTCTGAAGCAATTTCAGCTTCAGTCCTCTAATACTGGAATATCGAAAATATTGAAAGCTTATTGAAAATTTAATACAATTTTCAAATTATTTTTTTATGGAGCTTGTAAGCAGTTTTCTCCAGGTACAAAATAAATTAAGTGTTTTTTTGGCAATATGCTTCACGCTGTATCCCAGGCCATGTGCAGGGTAGGTAGAGGGAACAAGAGAACGTAGTGTTAAGACATTCCATTTCGTTTCTCACTCCCAATGTCTCAAATTTGGCAATTTGGTCTTGCGTGTTGAGTGGCGGAACTCACCTCCGCGCTTTGTCTTGTTACCAGAGTGAAAATATTAAATATTTCATTCTCACGAGTGGAGATCGAATCCACAACCCTCTGGACCATGACGTGCCTCAATATAGGCATAAAGGTGAGCAACAAGCAAATAGGTAAGTTCGCTTACTACTACATATATGCGGGTAACAACAAAAGGCTATTTTCCATACATATTCTTCGGAATGGGAATTAAATCTATAAATGGATACAAAGCATCAGGCTTTTAACAGCTACATAAGAAAGCCTTATAAACTTAAAGCTTCATATATAGAAGTTGTAGTATTTTTACATTTTGGACTATTTTTAACTTTTAATCTCTAGGGATCATTAATATAACGATTCATTAATCAAAAAAGTTTAAAATATTTTAATACATAAGCGCCATTACATGTTCTTTGTTTCAAATATTAAAATTATCTCATTTAACTTTTTGTTATGTCATGAAATTTACGTGAAACTGATGGAAAATTAAGAGTTCAAGATTAATTACGTTCTTTTTTTGGTATGAATTACGCTTTATTCATAATATTTTAGAGTATCTCATTATAAAAATAGATTTTTTTTCTCATTTTTAATTAGATATAGAAAAAAGATAGATACTCAGTCAGTCCAGGTCAATGGAGCAGGGAAACAGTAAATTGGTATTGATAGTTGCGATTCAAATTTAATTTCTATAATATTAAATAATTATTTTGTTAGTGTTGTTATTTTTTCATACTCTATCCTGCTTATTTACTCACTCGCTCAGCTTCACGCTGTATCCTGAACATGGCAAAGTATGCAGAGAAAACTTGGGAACCTTGGGAACCTGTTAAGACACTCTGTTCCACTTCCGTTCTCCACTTTCCGCCGAATTTGAGATTATGTGTAGTGAATGGCGGTACCCGATGCCGCTTTTTGCTTTTTTATAAGAGCAAAGAAATGAAAACATTATATATTTAACTTGAAAATGTTAAATAATTCATTTCTTCGAGCGATGATCGAACCCAGAACCTGTCGTTAACAGTCACACGCTTGTGCCGCTGCGCTACGACAGACCTCAATCATCTGTCAAATTTCTTTCACTAACAACATCATAAACTTAATTTTTCATTTTTTTTTGTTTTTGATTTATTATGTGAAAAATGACGAGGATTTATAGGTCTCGGCGAAATGAAATAAGTGCATATAATATATTTTTTTACATTATCGATTCGTTTCGTAACGATTGCCTTACAAAAGCTTAAGTTGCAGCCGTAAACGCGTTTTTATAATTAGACGAAGAAACACGAACAACATAGTGAAAGTATAAGGAAGGGTCACGTTCCTTTGAGATACGCAACATAAAAATTTTATTCATTTTATACAAACAGAACTCTACACCATTGCTAATGTAAGTAAACCGATAGAAAGTGCAAAGTTGGCTACAATTCAAGCATTCACATTCAGACTTCAAAAGATTCGAAACAGATTTTCCGATCGCTAGAGTTGGGACTGTCGAAGCTGAATTTATCGTGCATTCGTTTCCATGAACGTAGAAATTCTTATGCACTTTGAATATTTACATATAAAACTCTTCCGTTATTGAGTGATAGACAGACAAAGCAAATATAAAAATTGCTAGAGCGTAAGTTGAAATATATAAGGCTAGTCAATATCAAGGCAAATGTATGTAAATGCTACAGATTTTAAACCTTCGACTCCATCTTGTAGAGATGAAATGTTTAATATTTTCGTTTCCTAGCTTTTATAAGAAGGCGATGGGCGGCGATTAGTTACGCCGCCCAACACACAAACGGATTTGACTGAAATGGGGATAGTCTGGGTTCCCAGGTTCCATCTAACTATAATATTTGTCGAGGTCTTATGAAAATGGGTTTAGGTTACGGTTCCCTTTATCGACTCTGCTATGTGCAGAATATATCATAGTGCAGTAGTATAGCTGTAGTTAATCTGATATTTTCACTAGAGAGAGGAAATGGAAATAAGTCATAAATAGGTTCGGTATAGAATACGAAATTATTCATAATAGATGTTTAACCTATTAAAAATTTAACCACCCTTGCAAAAAGAGGGTTGTAGAAAGCCTTGTTCATCGTGGCTATCCCTATCTATGTTTTATCAAAATTAGACTTGCAGCTTAAAAGCTACAAACATCAACACACAGCCCAAAAAAGTTGATTACTACTAAGTTGAGTAATCAACTTTTTTGGGCTCAGGGTATTATTTAATTTTTTAAATTTTGTAATATTTGACACTTAAAACAACTGTAAGTAGTACAAAATATAATTTGAACAAGTTCATTAACATTGGAGACGCATTTAACGTTTAGTTGCCAAAAGTAAATTGACCCAGGAATTACGTGACACGATTAGTGGAACGCTTCTGCGAATATTTATTAATACTCACTGGTATACAAGTCTAAGGTTTATATGAAAATGGAATTTGTATCCAAAATATTGGAAAGCTTTAACGTATCAAGAATGAATATCATTAATTTATTATTTATTTCTTGATTAAAAAAATGGTAACAAAATGTATATAAGTTAATATAAAAGTGTTTCTATGACACATTTGGATGAGGATATCAGTGAGAGAGAGAAAGAAGAACCGCTTTAAGTTTTTCTTGGTAAATTTAGATTGATTTTTGTATGAATATTGAAAAAATGATAAATATTTTTGAAGTGAAAACTTCTTTAGGCGCGTTGAGCGTTTTGGTAGGGGGTAAAATCCTCGGTACGCGTCACCGACATGCTAATGATAATAGTATATCTCTCGCTATGGAGACCCAAACTAGCGCACGCACAGTAGCCTGTGTACACGTATACACTAATACATCGACTATTTCTGACTGTATTATGTGCGCGTTGGACGATTTTTGGATAAGTATAATTTTGTGAGTCACGACAATGATGTAAATAATGAAAATAATGTTCAAACTTGAATTCATTGAAATTCGTGTAAATATAAATACTATGTATAATTAAGATAATTGTATATTAATTATTTTTTCAACCACTTTGTATTTATATTTTGTTCATGATTTGTTTAACCCATCATATGTAACTAATAAATAAAACATAAAAAAAATCATATAATTTTTGCATATAGTTTTAATTACTCTCAACTTAATAGTTCCGTTTTTACTTCTATCGGCAGTTTTTTCTACCTTCACGGTGTATGCCACATCAAGATAAGCAGAGGGAATTTGGTTCCCTAGTGAATGGAAACTGATTCAAACGGGTTTCTCCAATTACTGCTGAATTTGAGGCATAGCGGGTGAACTGGCGGATCACAACACTGCGCTTTATCTCGTTACCAAAGCGAGGAAATAAAAATATTTACTATATCTTATTCTTAGAATGTATCGATACACATCTCCTGCACCACAATAGGCCCGTTAAATATTTATGTGGCGAGAGTAAGCGTTAAGAGAAGTAGGAGGGTTGAAAGGATCGATGATATTGAAAAGCACGTCTGTCTTTACATCAAAAGCCGGCACCATACCTTGAGCTCCCTTGGTGTCGGTAATCACTTACCATTGACCTTGGCCGAAGCCTGTCGTAGCGCAGCGGCACAAGCGTGTAACTGTAACCGACAGGTACTGGGTTCGATCTCCGGTCGAGGAAATGAAATATTTAATATTTTCAATTTAAAAATATTTAATGTTTCATTTCTTTGCTCTGGTAATAAGCAAATCGCGGCGTTGAGTTCCGCCACTCAACACGCAATGCCTTAAATTCGGCGGAAAGTGGGGAACGGAAGTGGAATGGAGTGTCTTAACACTAGGTTCCCTCTGCCTACCCTGCCTCGTGCGGGATACAGCGTGAAACTGAGAAGTGAGAAGAGAAATCACTTACCATTAGGTAACACGTATGCTTTTTTGGCTTGTTAAATATTTATGTTAATTTTTTAGCTTTAGGTTGTATGCCAAACCATAGAAGGGATATTTTGAAATAACAATGAAAATGTATAAAATATATATATATATATATATATATATATATATATATATATATATATATATATATATATATATATATATATATATATATATATATATATATATATATATATATATATATATATATATATATATATATATATATATATATATATATATATATATATATATATCTATATATATTGGAAATAACAATGAAAATGTCTGAAATTTGACGGAACTAGAGATAAAAAATTGTTTAAATGAGTTTTTACAAATTACAGTTGCAAATTCAGAGAGAATTTGGGACCGTAATGAATAGAATATCCCTCCCTTCCCTTCTATGGTTTGGCATACAATCTGAAGCTAAAAAAGGAAAAATATATTTATTGCTTTTTGTTGTTATCGTGCGGGGATAAAATGTGAAGCTTGAAAAAAAAAAATTCTTACGTTAACTCAAAAAAGAA